>LZPO01076946.1:18594-31766 GCA_001675575.1 Neotoma lepida
ACCTCCCCCAGTGCATCCCAGCAAGGCAGCCTGTGATGGCAGGGTCCTTCATCCTGTGACAAGACAACTTTTCTCTCCTTGACTCATCAAATCACAAGATTATTTACAAAGTTTTAATACTTAACTATATACCAGAAGTACTTTTGGCCACAGTGCAAGAAAAGTAAAGTAAAATAAAAGACAAAAGAAAAGATCAAACTATATTAGTGCCTCTTNAAAAATATTGTAAATATTCAAAAGATTTACATTTTGTGGTGGTTTACATGAAAATGGCCCCTGTAGGCTCCTAGGGACTGGCATTATTTGAAAGGATTAGGACTTGTGGCTTTGTTTGAGTAGCTATGGCTTTGTTGCAAGAAGTATGTCACTAAGTGATTGGCTTTGAGGTTTCAGAAACTCAAGTCAGTCCTAGTGGCTCACTCAGCTCTTCCTGCTGTCAATCCAGATGTAGAATTCTCAGCTCCTTCTCCAGCACCATGTCTGCCTAAGCACCACCATGCTTCCACCATGACAATAATGGGCTAAATCCCCGAATTGTAAGCCAGCCCCAATTAAGTGCTTTCCTTTATAAGAGTTGCCGTGGTCATGGTGTCTCTTCTGACTAGGACACTCTTCCACTTGCTTTTGTTGAGCAGTGGTGTGGCTTTGCTTCTATTGCACTCCAGCCTCAGCACCACTTCTAAGGGATGTGAAGCTGTGTTTACCTCTTTCCTGCTGAAGTCTTCTCACAGTTAANTGCTTTTACAATGAGGTATCATTGCTATACCTGCTTCCAGCTATAACAGTAAACTACGTANGGACCATGCCAATCTCAGAGACCTGTGCTGCTACCNGGGGACATAGTAACATTCAGGCTCAACCTGCTTCTGATTGCCATGTCTGGGTCTATGGTCCTGCCACAGCAGGAGTTTTTGTTGATGTTCATTACCTGTGTTACCACAGGGGCCCATGAGAACCATGTTGAACCATGTGTTGAAGTACAGGACCATGCTGAGCCACACTTCCCCTAACCAGAGAGCTAACCCCACCCTTGCAGACTCTGGGATAATGGACCCCAATGACCATGGCATGAGAAAGCTGGTCCCACCCTTCACCATGGGCATGGCAAAGCCACTCACCTGAGGGGGAGTGGTCCCAGCAATCTGGTCAGAACCACCCAGCTACTACCCAGGCACACATCCAGGGCTTTAAGTGGGCACTCCTCAACATCTACCCCATCTATAACCTGCTGGAGTGTGTGAAGGGACTGGTCCTATGGAACCATAGCCACAGGATCTTCATGATTCAGGGCAACTGCAGAATATTCTGTTAAACCCAGGCCACTATACACCAAGAGGAAGGAAAGACAATACTTATGGGTTCCAAAGATTTTAATAAATCACCACATAAGTAGGTTACTAATCCATCAGGACTGCAGGACAAGGACTTGGGAGCCGTGTTTCTCCTGACAGCCTGAGCAGGAGAAGCAGCAGGATTTATAAGCATAAAATTCACAAACATTCATTGCCAAGTTACAGTTACAATGTTCACCCATCAGGATTTAGAGATTAGAGGCTTCCTTGAGTGTTCCATCATTCCTTCCTTGAGTGTTCCCAATATACACTGAAAGCCCTCAGTCCAACCAATCAGATTCATTTGTTCCTTCTATTGTTAGGAACAGCCATGATGTTTCTAAAGAACTAAAGATGCCTAACGACTATTTCTACGGTTTAGGGAGGAGGTTGGTCAGCCATTGGAAAGTTCTCAGCTCCTCTGAGCCTTGGGAAGCTGAACTTTATTTCACCCTACAAGTAAAATGGAGTCTGAAATCAAAATGGCTGTACTTAGGCCAAGATGCTTTTTGCCTGCTCCCTTCAATCCAAGAGGAGTTTCAGTGANGGTCCAATAGTGATAGTGAACCAGAAGTCAGAACCTGACCAACAACACATTAAACAATGAATGCTTGCAGGTAAAGCTGTGTGGAGAAAAGATTATACTGCATGATATGCAGCAGCTCCCAACACCACTACAAGTGAAGAGACAATGGAGAGGCAGGAAAGATAAGAGGCACAAAGTGGTTTTTTTTCCTTGTTTTTTTGGTTAGTTTGTTTGTTTCGAATTAATATTCTTTTTTTTCATTTTTATTATTTTTAATCTTATTTTTATAATTTCTTTTTTAGTTTTCCTTTTGTGGGGGGACACTACAAGGGTGAAGGACAGATACAGAGAGACTGGGAAATAAATGGGATTGAGGTGCATGATGTAAACTTCCCACAGAATCAATATAAAAATTATGTTAATAAAAAAATTCCAAAAAAAGCCAGGCGGTGGTGGCGCACACCTTTAATCCCAGCACGCAGGAGGCAGAGGCAGGCGGATCTCTGTGAATTCGAGGCCAGCCTGGGCTACCGAGTGAGTTCCAGGAAAGGCGCTGCCAAAGCTACACAAAGAAACCCTGTCTCAAAAAAAGAAAAAAAGAAAAAAAATTGCAAAAAATAGAAAAGAGAAAAACCCAAAACCTTGTTCACCTGTTTATGTCATTATCACTTTCAGCGATAGAAAGAAGGTCTCAATTACAGGTTGTGATACTATATATACTTATGGCATGTAGCCAGGAAAACAGGTAGGCTAACTGCAGATCTTCACCTCTTCCCCCACTCCTCCAAATCCAATCTCCCAGTCTCATCCCCAGCTCTGTAACAGATCACCTGCTGCAGCCTCTCCTCCCTCCATGGCCCCATCTCCAGTGAATCACAAAGATCTTCTTTATCCTGCCTTCCTCCAACTCATCCTTTTATCCCCATCCCCCAACTCCAGCAGGCANTCCCATGGGAATCTGCCAGGCAAGCCTGCCAGGTAGGCGGACTCCTTTTTTGATATTTCATCTTAAGTCAGTCAGAATGGACAAGATCAACAAAACAAATGACAGCTCATGCTGGCAAGTATATGGAGTAAGGGGAACATTCCATCTATCGCTGATGGGAGTGAAAACTGGTACAGCACTATGGAAATCAATGTGGTGGCTCCTCAGGAAAATGGGAATTGACCTACCTCAGGATCCAGCTATACCACTCTTGGGTATATACCCAAAGGACACTTCATCCAACCACGGAGACACTTAGTCAACCATGTTAATTGTTGCTCTATTCATGATATCCAAAAATTGGAAACAACCTAGATAANCCTCAACAGATGAATGAATAGAGAAAATATACATTTATGCAATGGAATATTACTCAGTCATTTAAAAAAATTAAATCATGAAATGTGCAGGTAGATGGAAGGAGCAAGAAAAAAATTCATCCTCAGTAAAGTAACTTAGACCCAGGAAGACAAATATGGTATGTATTCCCTTATGTGGACTTTAGCTGTTAAATCAATGATAAGTAGAACCATAGAGCTTAGGTATAGAGTAAGGGACTAGGAACAAATACATCTCCTGAGGAAAGGGAAATAGATTGTTATGAATGGATGAGGTCGGGGTTTGGGAATGGAGACTGGAAAAGGAGGATCAAGGAAGTAGGGAAGAGGTAGATGGGGAAGGGAATATGGGGAGAGACAGCTAAAATTAAGGACCATTTAAGGGATAATGGCATAGTGCAATAGAAACTTCCTATAAAACATATAATGAAGGCAATCTAAATGGAATTGCCAAATAATAGGGGAGACAGAGCCCCAGCAGGACATCTCTTGTCACCAAAGGAAGCTTCCAATACGGGGACTGACTTACATCTAATTCAGTTGTTGGGCAAAGGGGCTCTTGGAAATCCCCCAAACAACCCAGGCTATTACCAAGACCAGGTTGCTCTCCACAAACTGAGGGCAAGGCCCTATTGCTGAAGACAACACCCACACAATTAAATATGGAGATGTCAAGCTGGTGNCTACATAAAGCCTTTATTCCTATGGCTAGTATTCATGGTATCAGAAGGTGCTCTGCAAGCTACCAAAGGAAAAGGAAACACTAACCGAGCTACAAAATCTTCAATTTACAATGGTGTCCTAGGCAGAATACGCTAGTGCAATTATGGCACAAAATTTGTGGGAGAACCAATACTTAATTTGACTTAAGGCTCATTCCACAAGATGGAACCCATACCAGATGCCACTTGGGTGACCAAGAACCTGGGACTAAATAGCCCAGAGACTTAGGGTAAAACCAAACACTAGTGTTCTATAAAGGAAGGCAGCAATTCAATGATTCTGAATGACTTTCGGCTATACTCATAGATCAGTGCCTTGTTTATCCATCATCAGAGAAGCTTCCTCCTGCAGCAGATGGGAACAAATACAGACGCATAGCCAGACATTATACAGAGAGTGGGAGATCCTTCAATAGGATGTCTCCATCCTCTCAGGACTAAGGGAACCCTGTGGAAGAGGAGGCAGAAAGACTAAGACCCAGTNGAGATGGAGGACCCTAACAAAATAAGGTATTCTAAANAATAGGANCTATGTACTTATGAACTAACAGAGACTGGAGCAGCATGCACAGTGCCTGCACAGGTCTAAGCCAGATGGGATCCTAGACCTGAAAGACATGAACACATGCCCCTATTCCTAACCCAGAATCAATCTCCAATTGATAACCACTTGCAAAAGAAAAACTAGTTCTCTGCAAGTGTTGGCTTCTAGGTTCAATTTTCCCAGCACTCACATGGTAGCTCACAACTGTAATTCTAGTTCCAGAGGATCCAGTGCCCTCTTCTGACACTGTAGGCACTGCACACATATGGTACCCAGACATACATGTAGGCAAAACACCCATACATATTTTTAAGAAAAAATTAAAAATAAATCTTTGGATCCAAGCATGGTGGCAAACACCTACAACCCAAGCACTTGGGAGGCTGAGGCAAGAGACTATAACGTGGGTTATACAGTGAGATCCTATTTAACAGAACATTTCTAACATAGCTCAGTGACAGAGTGCATGATTAAGACACATTAAGACTTAAATTCAACTCCCAAGGACTAGCAAAAAATTCTTTTAAAACAAAATAAAACATATAAAGTACAAAAGAAAACATCTGGCAGAATGCACAAATCCGAAGGAATAAATCTTAATGTTGAATATTTGTAGTCATGGAGTGTCTGCCCTTTCAAAATAATGTTTAGTAATTTGTTATTTAAAAATTCAGTAAAATGAACACATTGATTCCTAATAGCAAACTCAAAAGATTTTTATATCATATAATCATATAATTATAGTCCCATTTGAAATGCTTGCATAGACCAGGAATCTGATATATTGTTTGTTCATGTTGAGCCTGCTTTAGGGCATTTATTCCATATTTAATGTATTACTTAGTAATGTATTGCAATGTATTAATTTCAATAGATTTAACATATGAATTCTCATAATTTTCATGTATGTTTTTAATGCAACAGCTAATAAATCATATAATGGATTAGTGCCCTCAGAAGCCTTACTTCAAAACCTTCAATGTATGGGAACATTGAAACATGGGATCAAAAATGTAACAATCCTCCTATTGAGTCATGTTGCCTTCCCTTCAACTTTGGCAAGCATTGCATTATGTCAACTACAGTAGGAATGACATGGCTTAATTTCCACAGTTCAGGGATAAAAGGCAATGCAGTCTCTTTGCTCATGTATCCTCTAGTTTATGAATAAGTTGGGGTTGTGACACTTTGAGATTGACAATTCTCAGCATGCTGTGCTGCCTGATTCCTTTCCTGTTCTGAAATCTCTTCTGTTGGTAGCACCATTCTTAAATGTGACCTTCTATATAGCCACAGGGCATAAACACAATGCATCTAAGTTCTTGCCTGGTGAGTGTTAGGCCACCTGGGGCTACATAGTGAATGAAACCTTGTTTTAAAAAAAAGAATAAGAAAAAAAGAAAAATTAAAATAAAAAAAATTAAATCATTACTAGGGATGGGAAGGGGCTGATGGGGAATAGAGACATAGATTACTATCAAATTTTAATCACAAACTATAAATAAATGTGGACATCTAAGGTATAGCATGTAAACTATAGTTAACAATGCTGTGGAAATTTAGTAAAATAATAAGCTTTGAAGAGTCTCCTAGGCTAGTCTCCTTGAATTCACAGAGATCCTGCTGCATCTTCCTTCAGTGCTGGGATTCAAAGCATGTATCATCATGGCTGGCTGAGGAACTCACATCACACACAAGAAAGTTGGTTACATAACATCATACACATGGCCTGCCAGAAATCCAGATAGGCTGCCTGCAGACCTTCTCTTCTCTCTCTGTTCCCCCACATACAATCCCCCAGTCTCTCATCTCCAGTTCAGCAGCAGAACACCTGTGGCAACCTTCTCTGCCATCTCCTGTGGATCCCACAGATCTCCCCCTTCTAACCTTCCTCCTCCCACTTGTTACTTTGTCACAGACCCCAAAATCCAGCAGGCACCCCCTGATAACCTAAAGGCTGCTTTTCCCCACGGTAACAAGTAGGCTAAAAGTGGACCCACACATCCCCTACTGCTTCTATATCCAACACCCCTGTCTCATCCCCATCTCTNTATCAGGAAACCTGCTGTGGTCTCTCTTTCCTCTCTGACCTTATCCCTGAGGAATCACAAAGACCTTCTCCAATCTTCCCTTCTCCAACTCATCCCACTATCCCAGACTCCAAAACCATAAAGCATTCCTTGTAAGCATACCAGCTGAGAAGGCCAGGGAACAAGCAACACACAACCATCATACTCTCCAAAATTCCAGAAAGGAAACAGAATCCAAGGAACAAAACCCTCCCCCAACAAAGAAAAATCCAGAAATCAGCACATAGACCCATAATCATCCCAAACCCACAAGCCTAGATACCAATGTAAAAATACAATCAATAACAGCCAGGACAATATATCCCCACTAGAGCCTAGCTATTGTACCATACCAGGCCCTGAATATTCCAACATAGCTGAAGCACAGGAAAAAGACCATAAAACCAATGATATGAAGATGAAAGAGGGCCTCAAAGAGGAAATGAACAGATCCCTTCACAAAATCCAGGAAACAACAAACAAAAAGTTTTATGAAAGGAAACTAATGAAACTGTTCAAGACCTAAAAATGGAAATACAATCAATAAAGAAAACACAAACAGAGAATTCTGGAAATGTGAAATTTAGGAATTTTAGCGGAAACTACAGAGCCAGCTTCATCAACAAAATACAAGAGATGGAAGAGAGAATCTGAGGCACTGAAAATATGATTGGAAGAACTGGATACATTAGTCAAAGAAAATGTTAAATCTAAAAAAAATTCTGACACAAAACATCCAGGAAATCTGGGACACTATAAAAACACAAAACCTAAAATCGGAATAAAAGAAGGAGAAGAAACCCAACTCAAAGACCCAGAAAATATTTTCAACAAAATCATAGAAGAAAATTTTTCTAACCTAAAGGAGATGGCAATAACACTACAAGTATACAGAACAACAAATAGATTGGACCAGAAAAGAAAGTCCCCTCTCCATATAATAATCAAAACACTAAACATACACAACAAAGAATATTAAAAGCTACAAGGGAAAAAGATCAAGTAACATATAAAAGGAGACCTATTAAAATTACACCTGACTTCTCAAAGAAGACACTAAATGTGCTGCAGACTCTAAGAGACCACAGATGCCAGTCCAGATTACTATACCCAACAAAACTTTCATTCACCACATATGGAAAAAAAATGAGATATTCCATGATAAAGTCAAATTTAAACCCTATCTATCTACAAATCCAACCCTACAGAAGATGCTAGAAGGAAAACTGCAACCTAAGGAGGTTAGCTTCACCTATGAAAACACAGGAAATTAATAATCTCACAGCAGCAAATTCAAAAGAAGGGAAGCACACACACAAACACCACCAACATAACAACAACAAAAACAAAATAAGAATCAACAATCACTAGTCACTGGTATCTCTCAATATCAATGGTCTCATTTCTCTGCAAAGACACACACCAACAGAATGGATATGAAAAAAGGATCTATCCTTCTGCTTCATCCAAGAAATACACTCAACATCAAAGATAAACATTACCTCAGGGTAAAGGGCTGGAAAAAAGATATTCCAAGCAAATGGNCCTAAGAAGCAAGCTAGTGTGGCCATTTTAATATCTAACAAAATAGACTTCAAGCCAAGACTTATCAAAAAAAGATAGGGAAGGAGACTACATACACACCAAAGGTAAAAACCATCAAGATGACATCTCAGTTCTTAAAATCTATGTCCTAAATGCCTTGTGGGCACCCACTTTTGTAAAGGAAACACTACTACAGCTTAAATCACATATTGACCCTTACACATTGATAGTAGGAGACTTCAATATTCCATTCTAACCAATGGGGAGGTCATCCAGTCAAAACTAAACAAGGAAATATATGAAATAATGGACATTATATAAACCAAATGGACCTAGCAGATATTTACAGAACATTTCACCCAAACACAAAAGAATATATCTTCTTTTCTGCACCTCATGGAACTTTTTCCAAAATTGAGAACATACTTGGTCACAATGCAAGTCTCAATGCAAGGTCAAAAATGCAAGCAAATCGAAATAACTCCCTGCACCCTATCAGACCACCACAGATTAAAGCTGGATATCAACAACAGAAATAACAGGAAGCATACAAACTCATGGAAACTGAACAACTATCTACCGAATGAGAAATGGGTCAAGACAGAAATAAAGAAACTAAATCCTCTCTAGGATTTAATGAAAATTAATGCACAACATACCCAAACTTACAGTACAGAATGAAAGTGGTGCTAAGAGGAAAGTTCATAGCACTAAGTGCCTACATAAAAAATTTGGAGATCTTACTAGCAACTTTAACAGCACACCTGAAAGCTCTAGAACAAAAAGAAGTAAGCACACCCAAGAGGAGTAGATGGCAAGAAATAATCAAGCTCAGGGCTGAAATCAATAAAACTGAAACAAAGAGAACAATATAACAAATCAAACACACACACACAGAAAAGAGTTGGTTCTTCGGGAAAATCAATGAGATACACAAACCCTTATCCAAACTAACTAAAGGACAAAGAGAGAATATCAAATTAACAAAATCAGAAGTGAAAGGGGGACCTAACAACAGACACTGGGGAAATTCAAGAGAATCCTAAGGACAGACTTTAAAAACCTGTACTCTGCCAAGTTGGAAAATCTAAAAGAAATGTATAATTTTCTCAATAGGTACCACTTCCTCAAGCAAAAATACACTTCCCAGTCCTCCCCAAATAGCCACTGACTTGGGGCCAAGTACTCAAATGCAAGAGACTTATGGGAGAATTCTCATTCAAACCACTAAAGACTGGGTCAGATGTAAGAAAGGTTATTTAAAAATCATTCATCTGGAGCTGGAGAGATGTTTCAGCAGCTAAGAGCACTTGTTCTTGCAGAGGACCCAGGTTTTGTTCCCAGAATCCTCATGGTGAGTCCCACATAACCATCTGTAACTTCAGTTCCTGGAGATATGGTGCCCTCTTCAGGCCTCTGCGAACACTACATGCACATGGTGCACATATATACACAAAGGCAAAGCACTCATATATAAATTAATAAATCTCAAAAAAATAAAATCACTCACATGACTGTTCAATTATAAATGATGCTGGAACAATTATTCAATGGGACCTCCATGCTAAATCCTCAGAAGAACTAACATCAGAGTGAGTTATTAAATGTTCAAAATGAAGTCCTAAAAAAATATATTGAGTACTTTTTACAGTCTTGAGATGAAAATAGTACAAAGCCAAAATTACAAATAATCTCCACTGTAACTCCACTAAAAATGTACAGAGAAAAACAAAAACCCAAAAGAGAAAAAGTAGACCGGCCATGGTGGTGCATGCCTTTAACCCAGCACTGGAGAAACAGAGGCAGGTGGATCTTTTTGAATTCAAGGCTAGCATGGCCTACATTTAAAGTTCGAGGACAGCCAAGGCCATGTAGTGAAACTTCACAAGACAGACCACCTATACAGAGTGGAAAACACTGACAACATATATTACAATCCAATATTTCTATAAATATATTCATACATATAGTAAAAAGATGAAATGATCAAACAAAATTATCAGAAAAAGAAACATGGTTAATAATTTTCTGGGGACAGAGAGATAGGTCAGCAGTTCAGAGAACTTGATACTTTTGCAGGGGACCTGGGCTCACTTCCCAGCACCCACCTGCCGACTCATGACCATCTCCAAGATATCATGACTCATGATATCATTACAAACTCCAGATCTAGGGGATTTGATGCCCTCTTCTGGCCCACCAACACCAGTATGTATGTAGTCTATTGTTAACTACTACAAAGCACATGAAAACAAAATCTCCCCATTTTTAATAACTTAAAAAATAATGAAAAATATTACATAAATCCAGACAAATGCCTGGAAGTAATTGTTGAATTGGGGCGTGAGATGGCTCAGTGAATAAAGGCTCTTGCTGCCAAGCCAGATGACCAAGTTTGATTCCCCAGAATCATGGTGGTAGGAGAGAACAGAACACACTCCTACAGGTTGTCCTCTGAGATCCACTTGGGGTCTAAGGCACACACTCACACTGACACACATCACACATCTTACACAAACACACCATTAATTATGTAGAAAAAAGCCACTGAATTAGCTACCTGTAGAAATCAGACTGGAAAGTAAGACTATTACACATTTTTTGTTTTGCTTTTGTAGTAAAGGAATTTTACCTTTATAGCTTCAATGTGTAATTCTAATACAATTTTTTACAAGGTTATCATTTTACAGAAAAGAAACAATAAAATGCCAGCAAATAATCAGACAATCTTGGGCTAACATAGCTTTTTGAAAAATCTGATGAAGTTGCATGTAGTTGAAGCTGGCCTCACAGATGTTATATAACCAAGACTGGTCTTCAATTCCTAACCACATCTCTAACTGCTAAGGTTTCAGGCACTCGCCATCACCCCTAGCTTTTACAGAACATACTTACAACAGTGACACTTTGCAATCATCCATCACCAACTTTTTAAGTCACACCCATTTCCCCCATCAGCCCTTCTTCAACTGGCCATGCCTGTATTCTCCTTGATTGCCTGCCTTCATATAAAAGTCATACTCTTTGAAGGAAAATTCGTTATCTCCCTGTGATTAAAAGAGAAATGTCCCTCATAGACTCAGACATTTGAATACTTCATCCCTAGCTGGTTTCAGGACAGTTTTGGAAGGTGGTGTTATCTTGTCGAAGTATGTCACTGTATACATCTTGAGAGTTTGGAGCCTCACCCTACTGCCGGCTCATTCTGCTTCCTGCTTGCAGTTAGAGGTGATCTCTCAGTTTCTTGCTACTGCCGCCATACCTATAGCTTGCCACCATGCCTACCCCGCACTGTGGACTCAGCCTTCTGGATCTGTAAACTCTTCCCAAGTCACTTTTGGACATATTGTTTAATCACATCAACAGAAAAGTAACAAATATACTCTCCTAAGTTCCACTGTTAAGTACTTAACCAACTTCTGAACCTAACTGATGTGAATTCATCAATACGCTGCATTTTACCTCTTTCAAACTCTCAACTAGCTAGTGTTTCTGCTTTCCTTCTAACTGGAGCTCTAAGATGGCTCCAGTAGAACTAGTTTAACAATTATCTGTTTCTATCCTTATCAATATCCCATCTGTATTTATTTTCCCACATTGTACCAGAAATGTTCTAAAAATAAAGTGTAAACCCTTCCTTCCTCATTAGAAGACAGAAGGCGGCCAATTCAGTCTTGCAGTGTATCCATACACACCGCTAGAACATGTGAGCCACGAGGTGGTNCATGCCTTTAATCCAGGAGGCTGAGGCAGGTGGATCTCTGACTTCAAAGACAGCCTGGTCTAGAGTGAGTTCTAGAACACACTGGGGCTCACATAAAAACCCTGTCTTGAAAAACAAAACAATAAAAAGAACAGAACACTATGTGGACATTAAATGACATTCAAGTTGCAGGCCTTCTTCCTCTGCCTGATTTTTCCTTCGGTTATGAACAACTCTGGGGACTATCCTCCAAGTTAACACTTGTGGGGCAAATGAGCTAACTCATTGTCAGTGGTTATCCCTGGTTCACAGAAGAGAGCACACTATATCCAGATGTCTGCTCTGCAGTGTAATTCATTAAATGACCTCTTCCCAAATTTAAACTGTTTTCTGTGAATCACTGTCTGTACTTACNAAGTCTTTGTACCCAATTAGAAAAATTTCTTACAAAAAGTTCTACTCTGCTCCATTTATGAGTGAATTTTAGCTTTTTCTCTTTCGAGATTATCATTAAACCCATTCCTTAGGCTTCACATTCATATAATTTATTGCCAAGGATAAAGTGAATNTTCTACTATATCCTCAGAGCAAGTCAACTATTCCCAGCAATTCTGATTTCTTTAGCATCTCTTTTGCCAAAGGACTATACACTGTCTAATCCTCAACCAAGTCCTGACAAAGAAAGCCCTGAGTTCCCAGAGAATGAGATCACCATATTGGTCAGCCCAGAAGCCAGGGTGGATATTCCTGAATGGGAGTTTAGGAAGAGTGGGGTGACTTACTCAAAGAAAACTAATTTCAAAAAAATGGGAGTCTGTATTACAAGAAGCAGTAAATTTAAAGTGTTATTAGAAAGTTGGTGAAATCTAGAAAACACCACCTTCAAATTGTGTCCTCAGAGCCATGACAAAAATCTGAAGGTTTTAATGGATTTCTAAAGGCTTCTTCAGTATGAGTCACAGTTCATAAATGAACATTTTAACAGAAAATATTTGTTTCCAAGTTAGAAATAGCAACAAGGACTCTAATCTTATGTAAAAAAAAACCACAAAACACACATAGAGGTAGTTTATATGACTATTTCACACACTTAAATGGTGTGATAATTTTTTTAAATGTTAAGTCCCTATAATCTCACAAGTTATAGAAAAAATTACTTCCAGTAATGAAATACAGAATTATCACAATGTCATAGAAACCACTTAATTTTCTACTTCCTCCAGCCCCTTAAACAGTTAGTAGAGATCAGGCACTTTTACTAATTCATAAACCAGCTGCTTGCCAATATAAATATTTTCATCCAAAGCAGGGATATAATTGACTAAATTCAGCTCACATTCCTGAACCATTAAAAGCCTCTCGGGAGGCTTAAAAGTATCTCTGAAACAAACATCCTGTCTATGTAATTT
>LZPO01076948.1:0-11533 GCA_001675575.1 Neotoma lepida
TTGGATAAAATACACAAAGTCAATGTAGATGTTTTTGTGTAAAAAATGGCTTTAAATAAGGTAAACAACTTCTTTCCCTCATTCCATGTGAGGCTTTATATGTAAGAATTATATATGCATATAGTTTACTTACTCATTAGTAAAGAATTCAGATGTAAACTTAGGTCCAAAAACCAATTAAATGAAACCAAATAAAAGCAGTAGAATTCATTGTTGCTTCCGAAAACAAGATTTACAATTGTTGCAATTGCCTTCGGAGCAGTGTCTTAGGCCTTAGAATTTCTTGAACATGGTGCCTAGTTGCTGATCATTTTTGTCTTCATAGCCTGTTTAGTATGCACTTTTGAGTACAGGATCACAACAGCGCCTCCATTCTGCTTTGGATGCACATTATTTGTATACTGGGTGTATCTCTTACAGGAATACTGGGGACCTCAATGCACATGAAGTCTGCAGTCCAGCAAGCAAGCAAGTTTAGAACCATGTATAAGATCAGGAACAAACATCCCCCAAACATTCAAACATCAGTTTATACCAATCCTATTGCAGCAAAGAAAAACCCAGAGACCACTCACAAGCAAGTGAGTAGACCCATTTATCATTTGTTTTGTAGCAGCGCACATGCTTGGAAAAAGTCAGATGAAGTCTTCCACAAGGCAAAGGCTTGTGGGACTGTGAGCCTGCATGATTAAAGGCTAGCCAGTTGCTCCAACAGTTGAACAGAAGGATAAGCTGTTGAAAAACAGCAAGCTAAAGAAGTAATGCATTTCATTAATCCTCATAGCTAGGACTGGGATGTAAGCCATGCCATTGATCAATATGAACTATTTGAGCAGTGAGCCTTGGTGGGTTCTGAGGAGGCCAGTAAGGAGATCCATTCCTTCTCTTAAATGACAGTTCCTGGGGACCACCTTTGTACAAAATATCCTCTAAGTGTTGTCTAAGTGTTTGGTCATAAAAGAGTCCTCTGAGTCTCCAGTCACTCTATCAGCAACCCTCACAATGTCAACTTATATTTGAGGTCCCTAGTATTCTTATAGGAGATGCACCCCAGTGTACACATCATGCACATCCGAAGTCGATAGGAGGGGCCGTTGTGATTCTGTACTCAGAAGCACATTCCAAGCAGGCTGTGAAGATGAACAAGGCCTGCACCTAGGTAGCATGTCTAAGGAACACAAGGCCTAAGATACTGCTCCAAAGGCTATTGTGACAACTGTAAAGCTTGTTTTCTGAAGCAATGGCGAATTCTACTACATGGCTTCATTAGTTTTAAATGGTAGGACTCGATGTAGATGAATTCATTGGCTAGAATTAGAAGGTATGACTTAATAAAATTTCCCAAAGTCCAGGAGGTACAGGGATAAGAAAGACTATGGCAGTTTAAAGTACAGCATCAAATTAAAATGCATATTAAATCATTGCTTACTTTACCTGGTTGCAACACATGATAGAGTTACTCACAGGTCACTTTGCACTTTTTAACAAATCATATCTTTCTACCTGTATCTTCCATCCCTCCTTCTCTTCCTTTGTTTCATTTCTTTTTCGCTTCCTACCTTCCTGTCTTCACTATAAACACTGCCAATGTTTATATTTCTTCCTAAATTAGTCTTGCTTGAGTTAGTTCCCATTTTGATAACCTGCTCCAGTAGAGAATTAAAGTTGCTTATTGTATGCACATCTATTCATCTCCTCTGGCTTACTAATAAAATCTTGACTTATAGCAATGCATTTAGCCAAGAGGGATGTCCCAGGCTCCATTTTAACTGAGTTTAGCCATGTGATTCAAGCAAAGGTGATCTGAACGTAAGTAAATCCGTTAGGGGTTGCTGTATCGACAGCTTTTCCTTATCTTTGTCACCTGGGATGCAGATTTGAATGCCGTGCACAAGCAAACTCATAAACAAACCACAAAAATTCTTAGTGACATTAAATTAATGATTAAACAAGCAGAATACAAAAACCCTGATGCTGTGTTATTTTTGCAGAACTGCTATGTAGCAATCTTGATTGCCACTACTACTTCTCACATTCATGGGAAAATGATCTATATTTTTCAGCAGTAATATGGCCAATCTTCATAACTACCATAAATATGATTCTCAGTTGTTCTTGTTCATGATATATAGGCAGGGCTTTGTTATCAAATATTTGAGTTTTGATCCTGAACCACACCCCTATGACTAGTGTTTTATTGGCTAGCTGCTTTCTTCTTCTCTGTTAGAGCTGATTTTTAGAGTGATTTATGTNCAGGTTTCCTATTTATGTCTCAATATCACCATCAGAATAGCCATAGTACTTCATTGCCCTTCCCTTAGCAGCCTAGCCTACCACTTCCAGTTTATGGCCTCAGCATCTTTAAGCTCCATATTCTGCATGTGAGTCTGAACTTCCATCTGCAATTTGATGNTAAATACACATTCCATCTTTTCCAAGTCTTCTCAGACCTATTACAACTCCAAAAGTCACTCTTCAGACAGACAAAGATACACTGCAAATGGATTTCAGGGATCCATCAGTACAAACACTTTTGATCTAACACATGAGCTCTGGCCTCATCTGAAACTACCATTCAAGTGTTTGTCCAACTGCTACCTTATAATCATTTTACTCAGTCATAACTACACTGTTTCATGCATTCCACACTAGCCTTCTGAGTTTCAAATGCCTTTGTCTCTGCCTTCAAGTGCATCCAAATCCATGCACTTGCCACTCTGTTTAACTTAGCTTCATGGTCAAGCTATTATCACCTAGACTGCAACAATATGTTACTGAAATGTCTTATTGCTTCTTTTGCTCTCTCAGTCTATTCATAACCCAGTCATGAGAATGTTCTTTGGCAAATGTAATGGTCATGTCACTCAAGTAGCTTTGCAGTACACACACATACACACACACACACACACACACACACACACACTACAGCCCAAAGTGTAATGGTAGCTTACAAGTTCTCCAGATGTACAGTGGCTGCCCTCTTTCTGGCATCATCTCCTGGTCTTCTTTTGTTCATGCACCTTTCTGACTTCATCATTATTCTTCAAACATGGGTAAGTAAGCATTTAGGCTTGGGTGTTTTTGTCTATCTAGTTCACTTCCCTCAGATGTTCTCGTTGCTTACACCCCCCACATCCATGTCTTATCAAATGTCACTGCTCTGTAGAGTCTTGCAATGTCTGTTTCAGAACAAAAAATACCCTCTGGCCATTTTATGTTGTTTCAAGCACTCTTATTTGTCTTACAGTGTTCATCCTCTGAGGTTTAAAAAGGCAACTTTTTATGTTCACTACCGCCAACATTAATGAAAGCATTGTGATAACAGGGATTTGGAACTTTGTTTTGCTTTGTTTTGACCATTCTCTTCTCAGCACATGACAATGTCTAGCATATAGTTTATACTCATAAGGCTTTGCGATTGAATGAGGACAGTTAGCTATCTTTTTATTGTTGAAGTGTCAATAGTCTCTTGATAGCTTGCTCGTTGAAGGTCAATGAACACTAAATGCTTATAAATATGCAAGTGTGCATTTTGTCCTCACACTTCAGAATTTAGCTGGATAACTTGAGGTTATCACTCCATTTCCTCTTGGCATCTCTTGCTGCTAAGAACTGTGCAGCTGATAGTTTTCTCTCTGGTGGACATATCCTCATTCTTTTCTCCACACATCCATGTATGTCTTTTCCTTTATTCATGATGTTTTACAGATTCAATCAATGCTCCATGGTATTTAAAAATGATCCTTTGATTTTTTTAATTAATAGCTTTAATTTTTAAAATCACAGCATATTCTCACTCTTTCTGTTTTACTTATTTCTCCATTATTCTCCTAACACTTTGTCATAAATGGTGTTGATATTTCTCATATCTTTAACTCTACCCCTTAATGTTTTATGCTGAACAAGTTTTTCATCTACCTTCCAATTTAGCCCTTTAGAACTTTTTCTTTTTTCTGCTTTGTTCTTTTTCATATGTATATCATTTTCTATTACTATCTCCTAGGTTCACTTTTCTAACTTCCCAAATGGACTTACTTTCCTGTGCTTTCAATGTACAGTGGTACCCATTTTCCTTCTGTGTGCTGATTTCTGTTCCCNTTATTCTAATTTGTTTTGGCAATTGGAGTTTTACATATTAATTCAGCACCTTCTGATGATTTTTTTTCAGTTTCTAGTTCACAGATATAATCCTGTTGTTCTTACATCCATCTCTGATATTCTGAAATATTTCATCCATCATGACTTGATGTTTAATGATATGTACATATACATTTATGCATGTGTGGTATGTTGGGATGTGGTACATGTGTATGGTATGGCACATGATATATGCATCTGTACATTGTGTGTATGGTATAGTGTACACTTATGTGCACAGTGTGTGTTGTATGGTGTAGTGCGGTGTTTGTGTATAGTGTATAGAATACATGTGGTATATGGTATTGTTCATGTACAGTACATTTGTGTGGGGGTATGTTTAAGTACACTTTTTTTTTTTACTTTCAACTTCATGTGCTCTCCATTTTGTTCTATAATGCACTAAATTCAATTAGTGCTGCCTTCTGGGATGTTAACTGATCCTGTTGTTTTGATCTGTGTGAGTGACCAAAGCTGTGGTACGTTCATGAGGGCAATAGCCATACCATACCCAGGAACAGTGTTTCATAGCACTCCTTCCATCCTTTGACTCTCAGATTTGTCCACCCCCTCTTCCACCACGTTTCCTAGCTTTGGAGGGTTGAAATAGGTGTTCCACTTAGGCCTGAGCACTCAGCAGTCCCTCCTCATCACTTCAATGAGCTATGAGTCACTGCATTAACTACTGCCCACTGTAGAATGAGGCATTTCTACCAAGCTGAGTACTTTCAGTACATGAACTCATAAAACACCTGCACTGGAAATGTCCTTAGATGTACTTTTACACTCAAGCCAAATCATGGCTCAGTTTCCAATTCTCCTCCTTTTCCTGCTTTCCTATCTCAGTACCCCNNCTGTTCACTTTGCTAAATGGCCCATCCTTGTTGTAGCATGGTACTCAAATCCTATGAATATTTTTATANGTGGGTGTTTTATCGCTTTTGTCAAGAAACAATCATTTTTCTAACTAACCAGAAGTAATGACAGTAGCATGAACTTGTTATGGCACCCATGTCTCTGTCATTGAGAACCATTTAAATATTTTGCCCACACATGTATAAGGTCTTATTCTATCTCAATATTGTTTTTTAATTCTGTAAATATTCAAAGTATGATTCATTGATTTATTCAATTTATACATACACGTATACTTCTGTTAATAAACTCTCTGAAACCAATTAATCTTATTTCATCTACCTTTTCCTCTCTAACGAATGGCCTTTTGTGCCAGGTTAATACTCACTGTGTGGATGTAAACTGAATAAAAGAGCAAATTCATGACTAAATGAGATGATGTATTCTCAGCCCACTAGATTGTAATTATTTAGTGTAGTCAGATTTGGGGTACTTAAAGTCTGAAAAACAGTTTGTCCCATAGACATTTTCAACTAGTATTTGTGGAGTATGATAACGGTGATATTTTGATTTTTACTTTAGCCAACTAAGGTGTGCAGAAATTCATTATAATGTAAAAATGCATTTGAAATCATCATATATAAATATTCTATGTTCAAAATTACAGATTATAAAGTATTTTCCATCTGTTCTTCTCATCACCGGAATGACTTCTCTCCTTAACTTCTTTTTATAATTTGTGTTTTTGCAGAAGCTCTGATTATTTTAATAAAGCGTCCTTTCCCCATTGTGCCAAATTCTTTCTTATTTCATGTTTCTCTATGAAAATCCCTCCAAAATTTATTTGAACACTCTGTTACTATTTTCTTTCTTCTAATGACATTTCTCAGTTGCTAAATGGGGCAAATTCATATATTTGCTCTAAATTCTCTTGTTTCATTCTCGTGTTTTTATGCCACTTTCCTCTTGGTGCACTATCCCTACTGTTAAGTGGAAAGATGAGAGTTAGGTTTTAGTAATACTTGTTCAACTTCCAGATGAACAAAGTTTCAACAAGAGCTAGTCTTTCCAAGACACCTAAGTTACTTTATTTCTCTTGCTAGTAACTATTTTAGGAACCTACTTTATACTTTAGTGTAATTGGTTTCTTTACACTATCTGCAATCTTAAAAATCTCGAGAATACGGCAACACAAAGAAGGGCTAGGAACCCTTGAGTTTAAGGCTACAGATTCAATATTTTCGGAGGACAGGATATGACCAGGTGAGGAGGACATGTGACTAAGATAATTGAATACAGTTATTTTAATCTTTAAAACACTCTGCCTTAAGCTTCATCGTCATTTCTTCTTGCAGCTTGCCTGAGACCAAAGCACTTACCATTTGTTCAGTCAAAATTTAATAAAAGGAGAAAATGTCTATGTTATTTTCCCAAATGTTTACTGTGTGCATTTCTCATTTGCTTGTTTTGATTGGCAGCTCTATATGACCCTGAATTTTAATTGCATGTGAAATTTGATAGAAAGCATATTTTAGAGATCATAATCAAGAGCGACTGTAGGTCCTTTGTGTCTTTTACTAGCAAGGTTTGCTTTNCCCGAGTCGTATTTCATATTTTAGCAACAAAGTGAATACATCCATCAGCACTATGTACATGTTACTCCTACTTGTAGAAATTAAGAGTCTTAAGTCTCTTTATGACATGATTTTAAGGGCTAGAGAGATGGCTCAGTGGTGAAGAGCACTTGCTGCTGCTGTAGAAGACTTGAGTTAAGTTCTAGGCACCCACAGTGGAAAACTTAAAACCACTTGTGACTCCAGTTCCAAGAGATTTAGTGCCCTCTTCTGGCTTTGGCTGGTACCTGCACATGGACACACACATACTCATAAATAAACATTAAATGAGTTAGAGAAGCATGATCTCAGTGGAAATAGCTTGTTACATTTGTTTGTATATTTCCATATGTTTCCTCAGCATCTTTTAAAAGGCCTTTTTTTGGGTGGCTTCATTGTCTTTTTGCATCTGATTAGGATCTTTTGACTAGACATGGTTTAGCATCATGGGAGAAATGTTNAAATGCTAAATAACTTATTTTCATCATTAGCTTTCGATTGCCATCCTCAAATTTTTCTTTNCTATGGTCTCTATGCTCTGCCTAATCCAAGTGGACCACCACCACTTGTCAAAAATGTTACACATCTCAGTCTATANACACCCACAGAGAAAAAAATACCCATCTTAACAACAACAAAAGTGTCAGATAACTCATTGCCTCTCTATTTCAGTGCCATTCTATGTAAATCTGATACCAGTTTCCAGAACATTCCACAATCATTTATCTTTTTATTTNAATGCTTTTAATGCCTCAAACTTAGCTCCCTGTGTCCTGGAGTTCATTTACCTGTTCTTCTAATATAATAGGAGAGAGTAAATGAGAATAGCATGATGTGGAAGAGAAGTATGTCTTGAAGATGTTTGTGCTCTGTAGGAGTCCATTGTAGTTATAAGCTTGGTCTTCAGAACAGCATTGTTGGACGATGGTAGAACCTCTGAGAAGTTAATTTGGTAAAAAGGTTTTCATTGTGGGGCATGAGGTAGCTTGTGTGTGACCCTTCAGTCCTCTAGAGAGAATCGTTAAGTCAGGCCTTCTGTGGCATCTCTGCGGTACTTACCAGGTCGCAGTATTCAGCTGTCATCACCTGCTGTCCTCTCTAAGGTCTTCACCAGGACTAAGCCAATATAGGCACCATGTCCCTAAACTCCAGGATTAGGAGCTATGCCTCAGGACAAGGTATCTGCCTTACAATCACAGGTATTGTGCTACAGTGACAAAGGCCTGGCTAATGCAAAGCAGCACCTTCTATCAAGTGTCGCTTCGTACAACACTGCTTCTTTATTTTAACTGTTTGGATGGGAAATTTCCCCAAATCTATCACACATTTCCTAAACTTTGAAAATAATGTATATCTAATATAATTTAATCTTTCCTGGACATTAAAATGAATTTCAAGGATAACACTGCTGGAAACAAAATTTTACTTTGATTTGTAAGTTATTCATACTGTAATATGTGTATGTTTCACAAGCTATTGTGCTGCTTTTATTCATTTTCTTAATCATTTTCTTTCCTTCAGAGTTCTGTTGCTTTCTCGTTAGGTTCCCACACTCTCAATAGGATTCCCTCTCATTGCTGTTCCTACTTTTGCTGTAGAATATTTCTGCCTCCCACACTCTTTCCTGGTTATATTGACGCAGATTACTACTATTTCTTTGTGTGTGTACATGTGCCTGTGTTTGTGTGTATACATTTGTGCATGTGTGCGTGTGTGTGTTGTGTGTGTGTGTGTGTTTTAAGGCAAGACCTCACTACTGCCCAGGCAAGTCTTGAACTCATAACCCTCCTGTTTCAGCCTCTTGATTAACATGTATTACATGGCTTGCCACCACACTTGACATTTGTTGTTTATTTTGTTATTTCTAATATTCTCACTTTCTGATTTTTGTTTTTTTCCTACCAATATTATCCTACTTGATAATTTTAGTCATTCAAAATTCAGTATTTAGTTAATTTATAGTCAAAATAAATAACANTGTATTGGGTTTATTCCTATCTTCCATCAATTTCCCACTGAACTGCTAAGTTTATACATTCTTTTTCCATCCTTTTCATTTTTGCTTTATTATTCTATTTTTCTCCATTTATGACATATTAGTTTTGATAATCTANCATTCTTTCAATGGCCACCTTATATCATATATTTGATATAGTAAAGTTTCATAAGAATTGATAAATTTGTTNTGTTTCCAATAATGTTAAAACTTCAACATTTTTACTTATTTTTCTAAATGTTGATGTTATTGGCATGTGTTTTAATTCTTCATATACTATACTCCTTGGGAATTATCATTACTGATCTATATAATGAATAACCACTTAACTTTACCCACAATGACCCTCTCATTGCTCTGCACTTTTCCTTACACTGTCTTGATTTTGTTGGATGTACACGTCCAGCTGGCTTGCTCTCCATGATGCTTCCTTGTCTACTTCTTTCATTTCTGCTAAGTCAACTGTCCTTCTCCTTGCTGCTCCATTAAAAAGAATGTATAAAGCCAGGCGGTGGTGGCGCACGCCTTTAATCACAGCACTCAGGAGGCAGAGGCAGGTGGATCTCTGTGAGTTTGGGGCCAGCCTGGGCTACTGAGTGAGTTCCAGGAAAGGCGCCAAAGCTACAAAAGAAACCCTGTCTCAAAAAACCAAAATAATAATAATACATTTTCTCTGGCTGCTTTTATTATTTTGTCTTTAGTTTTCAGCTATCTTACTCTGTGTGTCTCAGTGAATTTTTCCTATGTATTTGTCTTACTCGCTTGGATTTTTGGAATTTCTCTAATCTATGGGAAATTCCTCACTTCTCCAGTCCATCCAGCTCCCACCATAGGCTGGTAAGACTCCTCTCACCCTGACTCCTCAGCCCTACATCCCTTCTCCTCCACCATCCAGCTCCTGTGGTAAACAGTCCCAGGCCAACATTCCTATTTAACCAACTAACTCTAAATGTACAAATCCCAATGTAAAAACAAAAATGTGAAAATCTAATTTTTGTCTTCTCAAAAACCAACTTATCCCATGATAATGGAACCCGGCCCCAAGGACTTTCTAGAAAAATGATTATAACTATGTTCAAACATCTTTATTTTTTAAAAAGACAAAAAGAGGGATGACTAAAATAAGAAACTCAATATGAGATGTGAAAACAAGAATTTACTAAAGAAACCGAGTTACTTTTAAAAGGCCAAACTGAAATAATATTGGTAATGAAAACTCAATAAGCCAAAGAGCCTCCGTGGAAAGCCTTACCAGTAGAACGGATCATGTGCTGAAACGGAACAGAACAGTATTGGGGCTGAAAGACAAAGCAGAAGAATTGGATCATTTAATACACGTCAATGATAAAGTAATACAGATGGAGAACAAGACATAAGAGAGCCTTGGAACACCAGGAAAATAATTAACCGTTGGCTTATGGGCAAAGAACGAGAGGATGTAGAGGTAGAGGAAGAGTGGGGAGACTATAGCAAGGCTGTAGGACATATTTTCTGTAAAATCATAGCAGAAAATTTTCCACACCATTTAGTAATTTTTTAAAAAAGCATTTCTGCCTCATTTTTTCTGTACACTATTTCTGGGGCTCCAATGGCATGGATCTAAAACATTCCTTCTGTCCTACAAGGAATGATGTTACTCCCTGATTAGTGACAGTCCATAGCAAAGAAGAATTAAGAAAACAATATAAGACAGACTTATTTTTTTATTTTAAATTATGTATATATATGTGTGTGTGTGTGTGTGTGTGTGTGTGTGTGTGTGTATGTATGTATATCTGCCTATTTGTCTGTCTGTCTGTCCCTGTGTGATTATGAGTTTGTGAATGCGGGTACCCACAGAGTCAAGAAGAGGGTGTCAAATACCCAGGAGCTAGAGTTCCAGGCCATCTGACATGAGTGCTAGGAACCAAACTGGTGTCCTCCGCAGGAGCAGTGTGCTTTCTTATTCTCAACAATTTCTCCAGCACAGCACTCAATAATTTGCATTATAGCAATGTTTAGTGATAAACAAAATACATGTGTTTGGCACAAAACAGACATTTGAAATGACAGTTCTTCTTGGAGAAGAACAAATTATCATTGTTACCCTTTAAATGATTGATTAATTAATGCTAGGTACTTTAAAAATAATATAAATTGGTGTGCTAAATCATAGACCTCCCACTAAAACCATATAGCAATGACACGGTGTGAACTTAAAGACTAGAATGACTTCTCACATTTCTGTATGAAATTCGTTAGCTCTCTGAGCTCATTTTATAGATGAGGAACCTAAGGCAGGTATTTCAAATATTTTTTTCTAGTATTTTATAATCGTGAAGTGGTTGAGCCCAAATAACCTTGGCAATTTAGCTCTTATTTAATATGTAAAATAACCGACAATTGCTATGTCCATCACCTTAGAATTTGCAATCTCAGTTGAACAGATTCTTTATTTGTTAAAGAAAGGGACGAGAAAGGGAAGGGGGGGTTGTTTCAACTGAACCTAAAAGCCTAATTTTTATATACTGAATGTATTAAAATTCCTTGGAAAACTCATGCTATCACAGTAAGGAAACATGGTAACTAATCCCCAAGTCAGATAAAGACACCAGCTCCCAGATGTGAATTAAGCATCGACTGGTGATACTTTATGATCAACATATATCACAAGAAAACATTTTCATCAAAAACTAAAAACTATTTATCATGATATCTCTTTCCTTGCTATCTTACTGTATCCTCCGGTTCCCCTATGCTCCATGATAAATGAAGACATCATGGGAATAGGGAGAAACAGAATGCTAGGGAGGTTCCCAGGAATACACAAGGATGACCCCACCTTAGACTATGGGAAGTAACGAGAGGGAGCCTGTACTGACATACTCCAGTGAGTATTCACATGGATGAATACCCTATCTGTCAACACAGAGCCCTGATCCAGAGACTGATG
>LZPO01076948.1:12248-25428 GCA_001675575.1 Neotoma lepida
ATAAGAAAATCTTTTAAAAAAAAAAACTAAAAATTATCTTTCAAAAAAAGTTAAAGCTTATAGTATATTAATTCCACATTTGATAGTCTTCTGCTCCCATTATGAAATGCTTGCCTGTACCTCTTCTTTTCAATGCCAATGAAGACCATTGGTATTATAAGACTATTGTGTAGAACTGCGCAGTTTGGCTCCTGACATTAAGTCACACTATATCATGTTATTTGTGAGGAACCTCTCCTTGCATTATATTCCATCTATTGTTTCTTTGAATAATCTAATGGTCATATTCTAAAAAGGATTGACATTGTGTTTATATATATAAAACATATAAATATATTTATTTATATTAAATAAAATTTTAAAGTATTTTAAATATAATTCATATCAAATAAAATATTTAAGATATTAAACATATTTATATTAAACATATGGCAAAATCAGAATTGTGAAATCAGACCTAGACAACAGCAAATAGAAACTGTCAACAGATAATGTGGACATGCAACTGTATACACAGTCATCTATTCATTCTTCACTTCTAAACCCCTATCCCTTTTCACCTTAACCTCCAATGGAAAAGGTGGCAAAATCTGGGAAAAGCTGCTTGAAATCAAGACCAGCTCACAGTTTAAAGGTCTTTTTTTATATATAGGTTCAAAATGAAATTGTCACTTATCTGTTGATCCCTTCTTCCCACTGTGAGATGTGCTGTATGTGAGCTGTCAACTCTTTCAAGGCTGTCTCTTATACACATCTAGATGTGTATAAGAGACAGACTGTATACACAGTCATCTATTCATTCTTCACTTCTAAACCCCTATCCCTTTTCACCTTAACCTCCAATGGAAAAGGTGGCAAAATCTGGGAAAAGCTGCTTGAAATCAAGACCAGCTCACAGTTTAAAGGTCTTTTTTTATATATAGGTTCAAAATGAAATTGTCACTTATCTGTTGATCCCTTCTTCCCACTGTGAGATGTGCTGTATGTGAGCTGTCAACTCTTTCAAGGAGTGTACAGATGATTCAACCAGTCATTTCTCTATACCTCCACCTTACATTTGTAGCATTCTATGTTAACTCAAAGTCTCTTGCACACTTGGGCAGCAGCCATTACCACACACTGGCTTCAGGAAACTCAGATATGCACAGTGAAAAGAGTAGAGGCTGACCACCTTTCTGGGCTCAGGTTTTGAGCATATGGACTTGGTCCTGATGTTCTTAGGGTTCCCTTCCTTCTTCCAGCCACCATTTCTAATTAGTTTTCCCAATGGAGAAAGAAGATGGATTATATTTTAATATCCAGAGACTAAAATTAGTTTATATTTTAGCAAGTTAGCACTTCNAAGCAGCTGATTTACTCTTGAAGCTGCAAAATCTGTGAGCTCGCAATTAATCATACGTTGGTCATTTTCTTTCAAAAATGTTCAGTTTGGCTGTCTGTATCATAATAGGAGAAAACATGTAATTTATGCAGTTTAGAAATTATAGCCTTGTGTTTAACTGTGTTGTAATATATTTTCTCACACGCTCATTGTTCTTAACACTATAAAAGAATGTCATCTCTCTGGGATTTATTTAAGCAAAACCTTTAGAGTAAGACCTCAAGCAAAACAGCAACCCCTTGGAATTGTGCTTGCTTTTCTGATTTTTTTCCTCTTTCTATTTAAATGGTGGTTTTAGGATTTGTTTTGACCACATTTAATTTTCACGGCAACTTTTAAGAGTTATTTTTTAGATAGAGTNGCACACTCTTTGCTTTGTTCTTACAATAAGAATGCTTCATCTTTGATATTCTCATGTGCCTCACACATGTAAAAGCATTCTGTTAATATTCACAGAATACACAAAGCAACTCCCCCGCGGCAATGTGATAATTTAAAGACACTATAAATTCAAGGGAATAGATGTATCTTAATTCACTGACTTAAAAAAAAGCGCATATTTGAAAATCCAAAACAGTACATATTTTAAGCAGTTTGCCCAACTAACCTTTGCCAGAAAATTAACCCCCAAATTGTTTGACATCCTTGAATAGTATATCACAGTGCTGCCAGCATACTGATCACTCACTGTGTCTGAGACAAATCAATTAGCCTGCCAATTGTATTCATTAGAATTCATTCATATCTCTATAAAAAGTTAATTAAAAGTAAGAGTGAAGAGGAAATCATGTCTAACATTCTTATTAAATCCAAACCACCAAAGTAATTTCAAATTTAAATCAACAATTATTACTTAGACTCTCCAAAAAAGCACAATATACCTGAGAATCAGATAAAGCCGGTACCAACCCAGGACTCTGTGATAAAGAATTACAGATTAAGGTGCATGTTTTATCAATATTGTTATTATTCTGTTGTTATTTTTAATGATTACCCCATTTTCTTGCTGAGTACACTTCCCTGGCAGAGATGTCTCCTCTAAACATTCACCCATCAGCATAGGTGAGAATAGAAACTAGCGTTGTTCCTCCTTTCTCGAGAACTGAGTGTCATATAGCTTCTAAAGATGAATGAAAGCACAGAGGAACCAGAGGAACATCACAGTCAAAGACAAATGAAATCATCTCCATTAAGGACCGTTGCTTAGACAAACCAGGTGCCAAAACAGAACCCAGGCAATGAGCCGAGGTTTTCTTACTCCTGCAGGAGTCTCTGTTCTGAGCATACTATCTGAGTGCCCCTGGTAGAGTTGTTAAAAGCAAAAGAGTGTTTGAACACGGAACACTCTGATTGTAATGTGAAGCTCTCACTCAGCCTCTCAATTTCACCCATGTTGGACAAGATATCTGATCCTTTTGTTTCCAGAATACCAAAGAGAGAGCCTCTAGGAAGGCAGAAGAATCTTCCTGACAAGCCACGGGAAAGCCTTAGCCTCATTTCCTATTCAGTTCTTGGCACCGAGGTCTGGGTGGAGGTGGGCAGGTCCACCCTGCCTTTCAGTCTCATTAATCATTTGGCTTTCCCTGGCTGCTCACTGCATCTTCTGGAGGAACCCTTCTCTTTATTCATTCAGACAACCCTTTGGATTAAACAGAGCCAGCTAAATGTCAAAGCAAATCTGAGTCTTGATGCAGATAATCATTTCAATAATATTTCTCCATTTGTGCCCAAACACCAAGGGAATAAAGCTTTTCTGCTGTCAGGTACGGTAAGGCTGCAGTTGGTGTAAATGCTTGACACTGAGCCAGATGGCTTAGCCGTGTCTCAAACATATGTTCAACAAGCAGGCTTGCACACATTGGAATTTTATTATTTTGAACTGGTGAGGCTTGCATATTTATTTACTTGACCCCCTTTGGTGTCACTTTGGTATTAAAACAATCAGTTGTAAAGCTTCTCCAAGCAATAGGGTAGGGCTAGCTTATAAACTACTTGTCAGTTTCACATCACCACCCGCAGTGAAGTATTCCTTGTCTCACAGTCTCCCCTTGATAATTTAAAGAAAAGGGTGGCAAGGTGTGTGTGGCCGAGGAAAGAGAGAAATGGAAATTGAAGGAGAGAGTACTGGCCTACCCTATAGATGAAGATGAATGTGGCCTTTTCGAACCCACTCTTTACATGACCCGAGGACAAGTAATTTTCTCAATTATTACCATGTATATTTCACTCAGAAAATCTTGTCTGGGTGTTAACAAAATCAACCATTAAAATATACAACTGCATGTGCCCTTCAAAATATCACAGGTAAATCTACCTACCTATCCATCTATTTTTCATCTAGATAACTAAATATATATGTATGCATTTGGGTGTATGTCTATGCAGTACATGTCAATAAATGTACATATTATTATTCTACATTTGCATGCCTATGTATTTAACATATTATGTATATACAATGTATATGATTATATATTCTGATATGTGTTCCTATTAACACATGCAAGTATGTATATGCATGATTATGTGTGAATTAAAAAGGAAAACCTGTGCCACTAGGTTTATCAAGAAGCATTTGTGGTTTGTTAAAAATATTAACCATGCTGCTAATACATTCCTCAAAATATAACTTCAGTAATTTTACTGCTCAGTGGAAATCATGTTTGTATAACAGCTAATTACATATTAGTTAATATGTTCCAATTTGGAATTTAAAAGGTCAGAGAAAGCTGGCAAGATGGTTCAGTGGGTAAAAGCAACTGTAATAGAAACCTGATGATCTGAGGTCCATTCTAATCTACAGTAGAAGGCGATAACTGATTCCAAGGGGTTGTCTTGCAAGCTCCATTTGTGTACCATGACCCACAAGTACACACACTCACACACACACACACACACACACACAATAATAATAAGTAAAAATCAATTAAAAATAAGGGCTGGAGGACAGATATCAAAGGCTAAAAGCAATGCAAATATGATGAACAGTTCCTTCGCATAGTTGGTATCTGATGGAAATGAATTTTCACCTAGGAGGACAGAGTGTCTTACAGTCCAGTAAATACACTATAGTTTGAAGAAAGAAATTAGTNAAAAGAGAAACCTTACACAAATCAAACATTAAATGAATTCTAGCTTATCAAAAACACCAGCCAAAGTAACCACTTGTGTCTATGTTTCATGCGTTGCCTTTACACCAAAGTAAACCTTTGCTGCAAAGTTGGCTATATCAGACACGATTGCAGGGAGATTTAAGTCTACCAGACCTATAATGCTGATAATACTGTGGTTTTCAACACTGTTAGACTTAAATATTTTTTATCTCAAATAAATGTCTTGACCTCATTTTTGCCCTGAACTAAAACTCACACAAAATTAAACTTACCTACACATACAATTTTTTGTTTAAATTTTTCACACAATATATTTTGATCATATTCTTTCCTCTCCCTCAGCATCTCTCATATCCTCCCACGCCCCCACCCAACTCCATGTTCTTTTAAATCTTTCAAAAAAATACTCAAAACAGACAAACTTAAAAATGAAAATCAATAAGCCAAAATACTAAATGAAAACTAAACAACACACACACACACACACACACACACACACACACACACAATCATAGAATCTGTTTTGTTGTTGTTGTTGTTGTTGGACTCCTGGGTATGGTACCTGCCCTGGAGTATGGTAGATATACCCAGTGACATTCCATTGAAGAAAACTGATTTCCCATTTCCCAGCAGGTGCCAATTATAAGGATTCTTGGTTATGGATGAGACTTTATGTCAACCTTTTCTTCTCAGTGTTAGAATTTTGTCTGGTTTGAACTTGTGCAGGTCTTACACATGTATCACAATTTCTGTGAGTTCATAGGTGTATCCATGATCATTTTGGAAGTCACTCCTATGTCCTTAGAGTCACCCACCATCTCTGTCTCTTACAATCTTTCCACTTCCTTTTCTGCAGAGATCCCTGAGCTTTGANGGGAGGGGTTTGATGATGACATCCCATTTAGGGTTGAAGGCTCCAAAGTTTCTCACTCTCTGCACATTGTCTAGTTGTAGATTTCTTTGTTAATTACCATCTATTGAGAAAACAAAACAAGCAAATGAAAAATAAAAACAAAAAGAAACCATCTCTGATGAGGGTTGAGTGATGCTCTGCTCTAGGGTTTAGCGATATGTCATTAAGAATCATTTTATTGCTATCTTCCTTTAGCAGAATTATAGTAGTAGATTTATTTACCTCTTGCCCTACTTTAGCAGTGCCAGGCATGGCTTCCATCACATGGAGTGGGTATCAGATCCAATTAAAAATAAAGTGGTTAGTTACTCCCATAATATTTGTGCCATGATTGCACCAGAGTACCTCACAGGTAGGTCTCTTTTAGAGATCACAGGGTTTGTAGTTTGGTGAAATTGATGATTACTTTTCTCCTCTAACAGCCTTTAAAGTACCTTCCAGCACCGTGGATACTAGTCAATAGGGGTGAAGCTTCTAGCTGAGCACCAGCTCTATTTCTCCATGTTCAATGACATAAGTAACTTGTGCCTTCAGCACACAGCTGGCCTTCCTGACAGGTTATGGAAGGTAACCAGTAGTCTTGGCAATAGCCTATGATTTGGTGCGGGCAGCATCATGGAACACTGTTGGCCAATGACTCAACAAGATGTAACCCATTCCTGACACTGAAGGTTTTACTGGGTGACATGAGATGTCTAGTTGGAGCTTTTTCTCTCCCATTATATGGAGCCTCCATTTCAATTCCTTTCAGATATGTTTATATTTTAAGAAACTTCTACAGGAATAGGTTTCCATGTGGCTTTTCAAAAGATCTTTACTGTTAATTGTCCTTCCCTATAATCCCTCCTTTACCTGCCCTTCCATCCCCCTCCCCATTTTATCTTCCTATTCTGGTTTCCCCTTTATCACTTCATAACATTATACTCTATTTCCATTTCTTTGGAAGACTGTCTCCTCCTTTCTGGTCCCTTATTATTTACCTAATCTCTGCAGTTATTCAAGTTGAAACACACTTATCTACAGCTTAAANGCTAACATCTGCATATTAAGGAAAATATGCAATGTTTGTCTTTGTAGACCCAAGTTACCTCCCTCAGGATGATTGTTCAGGATGATTGTTCATGGTTTCATCCATTTACCTGAAAGTTTCATAATTTCATTTTTCTTAAGAGCTGAATAGTATTCCATTGTACAAATGTATTACATTTTCATTCACTTGTTTATGGATATTTCAGTTGTTTACAATTTCTGGCTATTATGAATAGAGCAGAAATGAACACGAATGAGCNAGTACCTCTGTAGTAAGATGTAGAATCCTTTGGGTATATGCCTAAGTGGTATAGCTGTATCTTATATCAACCTTCAGCTTCTTGAGAGACATCCACACTGATTTCTAGACTGATTATACCAGTTTTCAGTCTCACTAGCTATGAATAAATCTTCTATTTTCTCCTCATCTTCACCAGAATATGCTGTTGTTCATTTTATTGATGTTGGCCATTCTGACTGGTACAAGATGAAATCTCAAAGTAGTTCTGATTTGCATTTCCCATTTATTAATTGTTGGTTTTAATGCTTGTGCTACTGGTGCCTTGTTTAGAAAGTCTTTTCCTGTTCCAATGAGTTCAAGCTGATTCCCTTCTTTATTTTCTATCAGGCTCAGGGTATCTGGTCATATTTATGTTGAGGTCCTTGATCCATTTAGATCTATTTGCATGCAGCTATCCAGTCTGACCAGCATCATTTGCTGAAAATTATGCATGCTCCTAAATATATAATTTTAAAACATCAACTCAATGCATTGATTATGACAAAAAAAGATACATAAAAGGAAAACAGTTCATGGAGTTCTTATGTATGCATGCATATATATTCCAGTATTTTAAAGACTTGTGAAATGGTGAACTAGGTAGATGCTGTCTTCTTAAGAAAAATCAACATGAACACAAAATTAAACAACATACTGTCTGTCCATGACTCAGAGACAATTGAAGATGTTATTAGTGAGTTACAGGGCTTTCCAAAATGGTGGACAAATTCCATGCATTGAATTTTTATGATTTCAGTTTCTTATATGTAGTGATATTTAAACAATTTTAGAAATTTTAAAAATAATAAAATGTTCCTAATATACTTTGTTGTAATGTAGAAAAGGAAGAAGATACTAGATTCATGATCTTATTGAGATTTACATCTCTTTCCACTACCTATAGTGATATTTAAAGTCCCTGCAGCACTTAAGAAAATCGTCCATTTAGGGACTGCCCTTTACAGTATAGGATGCCTAACACTCTGTCTCCTGCCCAATAAATACTTGGTTCTCCTTAAGAATTTCAACAACCCACAATGTTTCTGCTTACTTTTCTTTTCTTCCTTTTTTTAAAATCTATGTAGCTCTTGGCTAGCCTACTACATCTGTATAGTCCAAGTTGACTGTGAAGTTTTAGCAATTCTCCCCTCAGACTCCTCAATGCTAAGACTAGTGGACTCATCTCTCACCTGGCTTTTCAGTAGTCTTTATATAATGTTCTAGACTAGAACTATCATCAAAGAATATTATACATGGGATTTTCTTCAGCATGAGAGTAAAGGGAAAATGGCAATCAATATCAAAGCACAAAACTAGTCATAAATGGAGATGTACTTTAAAATAAATTCTTAACTTTACATATTACATATCTTGGAATTTATATTCTTTATACACATACAGAGAATAATTTAATTTTAAAATGATAAGCTTTAGATTCTGTCTTTGCAAACAGGTAACAACATAATTTCAAAATCATAAGTCCTATACTAACATCAATATAAAATATAGTTTAATTTAAAATGTAATTCATGTTATATTTCATATTGGTTTAATTATATTTTATAATAACCTACTACTTCAAAACAACATTAAAATTTTTTGCATAAGAAACATGTTCTTCTTATGTAGATATAGGTATTAAGTAAATGCTATTTACTCATAATATTGAGTTTACATGAGGTTTTGTGTCAGCCTAGGGAAACAGTACAACTGCCTTGGAAAATGAAATATAAAACCTACACAATTACATCTTTATGCTGGTCTGTGACTTGCTGCAATGANATTAAATTATTCTAGACTTTCTAAATTCTTCATTACAGCTATGCTGAGATTTTCTATTACATATGATCTACTCTTATCAGAGGCTTTTAAATAGATTGTCATCTTTGTGCCAGTAACCCTGTCTTACAATTTATCAGAGAATATCTTATTAGATAGATACCTCTGATAAATCATNATAATACATTATAACATGTATATGTAAACACACACATGCATATATGCATTTTACATGTTCTATTCACTCTCTTTCTTGGACTGCCTAAATTTCGGCTGAAGTCTCCTTTCCACAGATAACACAAAGACATTGTCTGCCTCTTAGCCTCTTCACTGTTACACATTTACTGTCTGAGAAAGTTCTCTGACATATGTGAGACTCAGGCACAGCTGCTGAACAAGAGCCCATTCTTCTGTCCTGATGGCTCTGTACTGGTGTAGTGTGTCTCTCTCTTCTGAAAATCACTTCATGTCATTTGCTCATTTTGAAGACTCCANCACATGATGAAAATGTACACAAGAACAAAGAGTTTACAATACAGTGTTATACAAAGCTTCAGCAATCAACTTCCTAACCAAATTAACAATAAAGTAGCTGTGATTTGGAATAGGAACAAGTTGCAGAAACATCTTTAATTTCCAAAGGCACTGTGGTGTAGATGACTCTTTTGCAGAGAATCTTCTGCCAACCATATGCTCAGTCCTACACAGGAAACTTGACTCTCTCAACTCAAATGCCTGACCACACATGAACATGTATTTGTGGCGGGGGGAAGGGAAGAGTCCAGTATCCCGGGTTTTGTTGCTGGGACAGTGGTACTTTATTATCAGCTATGCTACTAAAGATGGCAAATGCCTTCTATGCTTTGGATGTAGGTGGAAGGAGATGATTTACAAAGATGGAGATTGAAATAGCAAGCGATAAGTATCTAGTGATACTAGATGGCTTCCTAACCATTATCCCCTTCTGCCTCTTCAAAAACAAAAAAATGAGTTCACACNGCAGGCCCAGATAATTAATAGCTTTTAATGATCTCTAAAGAGGAATCATTGCCAAATAGATGAGAATTGTTTCCATTTGTAATATTTAATGTTAAGTATCTAAGACAATGACCTAGTCATCTGTTGTGTTTAGCTAAATATTTTATCTTCCAATGACATCTTTTGAANATCTGAGATTAAGGAACCCTTCAGTGAATCCTAAATAATATTAGGGCATTTGCCTACTGGATTGAGTNGAATGCTTTTCACATGGAGCTCAGCCATTACTCAGCTAACGGACACACAGCTNACCATCACAGCTTTCCTGCTGGAAGGCCATTGTAGCAAATCATGTCCTGTACAGGTGGGAATGTGATCTTGGACACAATCAGGAGGCACCCAAGTTCTAGCACCACAATGACCTCTTAATGCCCTGAAATTTGTGTCCACCTTTTACGGTATTATTATATTATTTGAAAAATATTCATCAGTGGTTATTTCAATACTAAATCTGTAGGCTATAAAATATTGTTGTGCAATAATAATTTCCAAATGAAACAATAATATGGAAAGTTACTCTATGGCAAATCAGCACTGCCTCTGAGAACTGGTCAATTATTGTTATTTTAATTCAGAAGCAGATTTCTTACGTTCATTGATAAATATAGCCATTTATTTTAAAAGGCTGTTATCTGATTATAGATTCTCTAGTATCTGAATTGGACACTAACGCATGATACATGGAAATGTGTTATTGGATGAGAATAAAATATTTTTAAATTAAGAGTATATTACTAAATATTATAAATAAAAACTTCTGTAACGTGTTTTTTTTTCTTATAGCTTTGCACTGTATTCAGTCATTTATACTTCATATGACTGTAGTATATATATGCTTTTCTCCCCACTCACCCACCTATTACCTATATAGTGCTCAGAAAAAAATAAAATGAGTGGAAAAATTGAATAAAAGACCAGGAACCTGTTTCTGAGACTGAGTTAAGTCATCCTCCTGAAATGCAATAGGCCAACCTTTCTCATTGACTCTCACAGCTCCAGACAAAGGCAGTNAATGATTTATCTTCACCATAGCTTCCTCTCAACTTNTTTACATCTTTGCTAGCATTTAGAACCCCTTTAACATCCTCTGAAGTATGCCCTTTCCACATGAGTGTCCTCTCTATCTCTTTCTTCCTCTCTCTCACTGACCATGTTTCTCCACTACACATTTTCTTTATTGCCTCCACCTGGACATACACATCTGTACCCTACCATTTCATGAACAAAGTATTATTGTGTATTATTTGTGTTTGGCAGCCCCCATGAATTTTATTCAATAGCAGCTGAGGGATTAAACAATAAGTAGGTGTGGTTTTTTGAAGTGTGTGTGTGTGTGTGTGTGTGTGTGTGTGTGTTTAATGGCTCTAATCATAGTACTATCATGGTCTTTTTAAAACAAACATTTGTAGCTTCGGAAAAGGGCTTAAAAATCTTCAGCCAGCATATATGATCACAGTGATTGTGACAGCATGCGCAAGACCTATGCAAGCTCAAGCCACACAAAATCCCAGCATGGAAGAGAGGATGTGGGTACAAAGTCTGACCCCTAGCTGAGGAACTATTGACATTTGTTTACTGCTGGGAGAAGAAAGGTCAGTTTTCTTTAATGGTGTATGTATGGTATATCTACAACATTGGAAGGCAGACACTACATACTGGACTGGATGGGTGAGAGAGGGAGAGAGGGGGAAAAGAGAGACAGAGAGACAGAGGGGGAGGAGGGAGAGAGAGAGGGAGGGAGGGAGAGGGAGGAAGGGAGAGAGAGACAGAGAGAGAAAAAAACTAAGTTGAGTGGCTAGAAAGCAGGGGAGGATCTGGTAGGAGTTAGAGATCTGATAAGAGTTGGGGAAGGGGTAAACACAATCAAAATANATTTCATGAAATTCTCAAAAAAATAATAAAAATAATTTTAAGACAAGCAAAANGCACAAAAACCCTCAGCTCACAAAAAGGATTGTTATTCTGTGCAAAACATAGAATTCACAAAAGCATAGAGATCCACTCTTGTAGCTTGGGCTGGAGCTGGATCTCTGGGCTAGCATTCTACAAATAGTACTTGCCTGAAACATTTCACGCCAAAATAGCCTGAAGGTAAATTGTAACAAGCAAGTCTCAGCGTGTTGCACCATAGTTGTTTCTATCATTTGGACGTTACCAAAGCTTTAGATTTTGAGATACTGAGCCTCAATACACTGAGTCATTGCTGCACAGTAGGTGGAGAGCAGTGATGGGAGGCACTGTGGTCTTTGGTGGAGGATTCTAAGAGAAGTCTCATGCCTGTTCGGGATGATGTTCTTGGTTCCAGATACTCCTTAGGGGTGTTAGTCAGCTTTCCATCACTATAACAAATAATCTGAAATCACCAACTAATAAAGAGAAAAAGGATTTCAGAGGTTCTANTCCACAACCGGTTGGCCCTCTGTTTGGGGTTTTGCATAAGACAGTTGAACATGACAAGGCAAACTGCTTGCCTCATGACCAGGAAGTGAATAAGAATAAGAGGAACAAGGTTCTCACAGTCCATGTTAGGCAATAGAAGAATCTGGGTTCTGGTGTTGGTGAAGGATGAACATAGCAGCCATATTAGGGTGGGTGAGCTCACAAAGTAGATGAACTCACCAACAAGACATGAAGGCCAGCAGGCAAAAGTGTAGTAGCTTTCCCTTGGACCTCTGTAAGTCTGAGTCACCAACAGATGGGGATGTAGTTAGGATGAGTCTTTCCACTACAGTTAACNTAGTAAGAAAATCCCTCCAAGGTCTACCCAGAAGCTGGCCCCTCAGTTGATCCAGATCCAGNGAAGATGACAGACAAGATTAACCATGAGTGTATGTTTCAAATTCTCTCTCCAAGTCATCACTGCCCCTTTACAGTGATGACAGGTCAATTTTCTTTTTATTCCTTCTGTAAACACTGTTCATCTCCTTTATCTACTGTTCCTTCTCTATTTGGTAGAATCCTACATTTTCATCTGCAAAGCTATTTGTTAATGTTGTTACCTGGAATNTTCATTGATTGTTTTCCATTGAAATATTTTATTTAAATATATTTAAATCTTGAAGACAAGAGCAGTCAGCCCCAAACACCAGCAGACTTTCCCTGGCAACCCACCAACCACTATACATGCCAGGAAACAGGCGGCCTTACTTGAACCCTCACCTCTCCCTCCTCTACTCTAAANCCACTGCTCCAGTCTCACCCCAACTCTGTAGCAGACCACCTGCTTCAGCCTCACCTGCCTCTCTGCCCCCACCTCCAGAAGATCTCCAGAAGGTTATACAGAATTTCTCCTCCAACCTTCCCCCCTACTCATCCTATTATCCCAGCCCCAAATGCCAGAAGGCATTCCCAGAAAACCNCTCAGCAAAGCCTGCCAGAAAAACAAGTGGGTGAGCTTCATATCTTCACTCTCTCTCCTCTCCTCCAACACAAATCCCCCAGTCTCATCCCCAGCTCCATAGCAAATTTCCTGTTGTGACCTCTCCTCACCCTCTGCCCACATTCCCAGGAGTCTAAGCACATCGTGATAGAACACATTGCTTTTCTCCCTCCTGTGGACCCCCCTCAGCCCTCTTAGCCCATCCACATTCCTAAGTACCAGCTTATAATAACAAGAATACATTTTACCTGGAACCCTCGATGACTAC
>LZPO01076949.1:0-12266 GCA_001675575.1 Neotoma lepida
TCCTTTTGTTTGGACTGTTAGGAAGTTATGTCAGTGGCAGTGGAGACCCTGCTGTGTGTGTGTGTGTGGTGTGTGTGTGTGTGTGTGTGGCCATTGTGGTATAGTGTCTCCAAAAGCTACTTCACAAAATTTAATACCCTACCATTTACTCAAGCCAACTTCCCTATTTCTGGACTGGACAAAAGAGAAATATGAATGAATCTGAAGAGCAATATCAGATACTATGAAAAATGTCTAGATGCATTAAAGAGTCAATATGAATAGGGTTGGGGAAAAAATGAACAAGAAGAAAAGATGGAAGATAACAGCCCAAAGTAACATCATCTGCCCTGACTAGGGAACGTTTACTGCACTCCATGAAGAGACTCCAAGCCTTATTTAAGCACCAACTAGAAAGTAATGTTCGTAAAGAAATCTTTCCTTCCAAGTGGATATAACTTGAAGATATTTCTATCTTCCTTGACTGAATCAGTTAACACATCAACTGAATTCCACAGTTCAGTTGTATCAGTAAGATCCTAGAGATGAAAAAGAAAGCTATATTCCATTGATCATTTCCCAAGGTTCTCCCCCTCCTTTCCTTTTCTCTAAGCATAGAGGAGAGGAGAGGGAAGAAAGAGGGGCTAGTATAAAATAAATAAATAAGTAAGTAAATAAATAAATAAATAAATGAAGGAAGGAAAGGAAAGGAAGGAAGGAAGGAAAGAAAGGAAGGAAGGAGGGAGGGAGGGAAGGAAGGAGGGAAGGAAGGAAGAGAATAGAGAATAAGTCAGAGACATAGAGAGATGAAATTCCAACTATGATTAAAAATCTATTCCAACTATGATTAAAAATCTATTAGTTCATGGCAGAAATTTAAACACTTATGTATGAAGCAGTTAACTGGTACCTCAGGGAATGTGACTAAAGACTTGTGAAAAGGTTTTCCATTAGTATGAAAGATGCTGGTATTTATTATTGTTTCCTCACATTGTCTCATTTAAATCACATTACAGATAATAGTTTTGTTTATTATTTCAACCTCAAAGACAAAGATGTTGAAATGAGGGAGGTTAGGATCCACATTCAATTATTGACTAGCTGAGACTGCATTATACCTCCAACCATCTATTCTGCAGCCGACTTTCCTAATCATTCATCTGTTGTGGTCATGGCTCTAAATAAGTTTGTTAAGGAATCATTCTATAAATAGCACAGGAACAATCTGAGCTCTGATGAACAGTGCCAGGAAACAGTACATTTGTGGAAGTACAAGTTTGTATTGCAAGACAAAGGAAGATGTTGTAAACTAAAATTTATGGAGTAAAATGTGTGCTCTGCTCATATACTTTCAAAGCAGCTCATGATTTATTTTACAAAGAAGAAAAAACAAAAACAACAAACAGCTACAGCTTTAGAGACAGCATAAAGACTAACGTGTAAGATTGCTATGGGTTTAGCTAGGTAGCTCACTGCAATTGGAATGTGCCTTCACTAAGATATAGATGGAAGAGTTATGGTCTCTTCATAGAAGCAGAAACTTCTCTGTCCATAAATTCTGTTTAAAGTTGAAAAGAATACTTGTATTTAAAGGAAAACATTTATTCACTTCCAATTAGATGACTTTTTTCATGTTTCCTATAAAAAGTAAGTTGTGAAGGATTTCCCTAGCTTGTTAAATAAATTGTTGGAGAGTTAAGGCCTACAAAAAATTTCAAGGGGACACTGGAATTGGTTTTATTTACTTGGAATATTACCAGAGAAAAATGAAGAATTTAGTTTTATAAGACATTAATTCAAATCACTATTTGGTTATATGAGAAGGTGGCATTCGGGTCTCTGTTGCGATTAGATGGTAATATTCTTTGACCTCCAAATTCAGTGCAGGGTGTCAAAAAGAGTAGACAATTCAAACAAGCTAATCACTGAGAGTCATTTTCTGCTGTTCCACAGGCTGTCAAAGCTTAGGCAAATTATTGAATAGGAGAGAGCCTCAGTTTCCCTTTCTCCAGAATGAGAGAAACCAGTGTGATCCTCCAACCTCAAGACCACCATTTGCTCTTGACTAAAAGATGAATGGTCACCTTCAGACTGCTACCTACCCTATTTCCATCTTTAATATTCACACATTTCTTATTTCAAAGTCCCTGGTTCCAGTCTATAGATGGATAGATAAGTAGATAGATAGATAGATAGATAGATAGATAGATAGATAGATTAGAGAGATAGATAAATGATATACATATAGACAGATAATTTAATAAAATGAGATTTTCCTTTTAATTTCCTGAAGACCTATTAAATTGCTGATATAGCTTTCAAAGAATAAGATCACAGGGCTGAGGAAACATAATAGGGCCCTGAAAAGTAGAATTCCTGGGGGAAATGCCTTGCTAGAGTGGATTTAGCCACTTTAAGACCTCTGTCCCAGGCTTTAAAAGAAAGACATATTTATATTCTTGGGAGAAGGTCTATGTTCCAGTTCCTGTAACTGGGACACACTGCTTAACCCACATCTGCATATTTCTCAGCTGCAATTTCATCTTTTCTGTAAGTTGTAACTTTTCTCATTGCTGTGATAAAATTCCTGATAAAATCCATTGGAGGAAGGGATTATCTTGGCTATAGTTCATCATGACAAGAGATTCATGGCAACTAGTCAGCTGATCTAATGGGATCCACACCGAAGAGCAGTGATAACATGAATGCTGGTGCTCAGCTCACTGTTTCTTCTTTAGTCAGTATGGGTCCTCATCCTGTGAGATGGTAGTTACTGCTTTGAGCATGTCAGTGTAGTCACTGCATTCAGGAGGGTCTTCCTGCTCTGTTAAACCTCTCTAAGAATATCATAAGAATGTTTCTAGAGCTTTGCCTCCTGGGTGATTCTAAGCCCAATCAAGTTGACCATAAGGATCAACCATTGTGAACTGTGATTGGCAAAGCAGTTCCAGACTAAGAATTTCTGTCTCTCCAGTTTAAGAAAAAATGTGCATAAATTCCTTTTTATATTTGTATATATCTGAAAGGTAAATTACTATATGCATCTTATATATTTTGTCTTTTATGATACATTCTGCTGAGTATTTAGACCCAAACTTAATGGCTAGGAGTTCCAATGACAGAAAAACAGAATTCAATTCAATATTACTACTATGATTCTGACAGTCTACTGCTTAAGACTTATGGGGAGAGTTAACTTACAACCCCAATGTAACATTTTATCATCAAGAATATTTTGATTATCCTTCACAGTATAGTTATTTAATTCACCAAAGTGTGTTTCTAGTGCATAGTCAACATTGGTTCCTATAATTAATATGACCTGCTTAATATAATGCCCATTTTACAAATCAGCCAACAGATTTTGAAAAGTAAATGGACAATTACTAATTCTTTTTTTTCCATCACTTCCAGATCACCCTTGTTCTCACCCTATTGTTCTTACTTCTCATCTGTGGATAAGCAATTGGAAGTCTGAAAACACATTGAGAAAGCTTTAAAAGTAATTTGATAGAACAACCAAATGAACCAAAGATATATAACCAAAGCAAACACAAGAGACGTAAAACAACAGGACATTGCCCAAGCAGAATCCAAAGAATTCATTAGCAGAATGGAGGCTTGCTTTAACGGAGTGAGGTTGATCCCCCAAAATTCAATTTAATAAGAGGTAAATGAGAAGAAGAAAATATGCTATGGTTATATACATGTGTATTTATTATACTCTCCATTTTAATCAGTGTTCTATTGCTGTGAAGAGATACCATGACCATGGCAACTCTTATAAAGGAAAGAACATAATTGAGGCTTGCTTATAGTTTCAGAAGTTTAGTTCATTATCATCATGGCAGGGAGTATGGCTGCATACAGACAGACAGTCATGGTGTTCGAGAAGTTGAGAGTTCCACATCTGGATCTGCAGGCAGCAGAAAGAGAAACCCATTGGGCCTAGCTTGAGCTTTTGAAAGCCCAGACCCCACCTCCAGTGGTAGACTCCTCCAACAAGGCCACACCTATCCCCAAAAGGCCACACCTCCTAATCTCTCTCAAGTAGTGCCACTCTCTGATGACTAAGCATTCAAATATATGAGCTTATGGGGGGCATTTTTATTCAAACCATCATACTCTTCTTATTATACATGTATAGGCATATGCATTACTCTACAAGTCTAAAACAATGGAGAAAACAGGATTGTGTGCCATATCTTATTTACTAAAATTTGAAGAAATTTTGTATAGAAGAATGTGGATACAAACTCATGGACAAACCATATCCTACCTAGGGATACAGAGAAGATGTGTTGTTTCCCTGTGAAGAATGACTCTTAAAAGGTATTCCATCTCAGCATTAGCCAGAAGATTTGCTCACAGTTGCTAGTCTGGGGTACCAGATTTTCTCAGTGAGTAGTAGCTTTGGGATACAGATCAAAAATGTGCATTTCAGCAGAAGCTGAATGTAAAGGGAAAGGAAGCTTTTTTTACAGTAGTATTGATGACTGCAGACTTACAGTTGAGAAAGTCACAGAAGGTTTCTGACAATCCCTAATCACAAGTGCCCCTGCCCTCCAAAAAAGTAGCAGCTCCACAATTAATGGCTTCTGTCAGGGGTTCAGATGGTGAAGTATTCAGTTTTCTTTAAGGGCTGGCACTGGAAGTTTGACCATGCTCCAGTCAGTGAGTTACAAACAACACAAATTGGATTGTATATTCTTTTTCTTTTTTCTTCTATGTTGGGGGGAGGGAGTGAGGTTTAGAATGGTAGAGTGTGGATCTGTTCAGACTGGAAAGTGAGTGATATCAGGGTTCATTGTGTGAAATGCCCAAATAATCAATAAAGAGACTATGTTGGAAAAAGAAAGAATTTGCATTTCTCCTCAAGTGTCCTGAGGCTGCCATGACTACATTGGGTCTCATATCAATGCTTCCGGGTGACAACACAGCTCACAAAGACTAAGCTCCCCACTTAGGAGACCCCTATTCGGGAGCTAGGGCCTTGACTGCTGTGTAGTGAAGGATTTCAGAACTAGCCATGGCAAAGGAAAGTTAGTGAGTTTTTAAGTCGAGAAGAAATGTAGATACTTCAGATTTTAAGTGTGGTTGGGGAGAGCACAGAGAGACCAGTATGTAACAAAGACATAGTTGTTGGCTACTCATGAGGGAGTCACTTAAGTGGGTGCACACACACCCACACACACCCACACACACACACACACAAATATGATTTTGTAGCTTTTGATGTCACATTGTTTAAACAATATAATTTACAATTAGGTTAGAAGATTAAGCAAAGTTTGAAAATTAAATAACTTTGTAAATCAAGTAGCTTACTTCTTATTTCTCTTATTTATCTTTCAAATTTTCTTTAATTAAATGTGCCAGTTGGTTTAATAAGGTGCATTGTTGAGATTTAGAAGCGAGAGAGAAGTATAGATTAAGTTAGGCTGGAATAACTCAAGTATCTGGCCCTAAGTAAACACAGCCCATGTTTTTATCATCAATGCTTGAGGTGTTTCTCGGATAAGGCAATAGTTTTGTAGACAATCTGGGTACTGTATATTGTTTTAATATTTTTGATTCTTAGCCAGAAGGAAATGTAACTAAGTTCCAGAGTGACAGGCTTCTTTGCCTTCCCATGTCCCCTTAATGTCTCCTTTCCTTCTCTCTGCCTTGTCCACACTCTAACAACAGTGTCCCATCCAAAGCTAGAAGAGCTCTCAGGCTTCCACCCACTTGGTATCATACTTTGTAGAAGTAGCAGAGCAGCAGATGACAGAACGAAGTGACATCAGATCTCCATAAAAAGCATCAAACCAAGGGGAGATGGGGATGGGGCAGAGGTTAAATGATAAACTAAGGAGAGCTGGGAATGGGATGGAGGCCCAAAGATGGGTGAAAGCACTATACCTTCCACCAAAGGATTAAGGACTTCCATTTTACCCAGGTGTGTGTTACCCATAAAATTTAAATGACAGCTTACCCCTGCAATCAGAAGTTAAATCCTATGGACGTGCCCATAGCCAAAAATAGTCTCAGCCCCTGGGCAAAGGTTTGACAGTATCCTAGAATGATTACTGAAGTCTTAAATAAGTTGAATAGGAAACTAAAACTCTACAAGAACTGACTGAAAAAATCTTTACATCTGAGAGAAGCACCAATACAATAAATACATTTCAGTCCGGTGGAAAGTAAAGGAAGGCAGACATGCAGGATGATGATCAAACAAAAATATTGATTAATGTCAGCAGAGATTTGTAAGAAACATAGTATCTGTTTGATGATAAGAGATGGTTACATGGAAAGAGAACATTTAAAATAGTAAAGACATTTGATTTCTTAAAAACAGTATAAAGTTTTACCATCAACTTAGATTCTGAACTTTTGGTAATACTAAGGGCAAAGCTTTTCTGTCCCTTCTTCCTAAGGAGACAGACCAGAAGGAAAAAACATGAAAAAAATTACTATAAACCTTGAAAGAAGTTAAAGATGGTTGATAATAGATTGGAGAGAGGGGTCAATGGTTAAGAGCACTTGCTGTTGTTGCAGTGGAGCCAGGTTTGGTCCCCAGTATCCACATGATATGGAAGCATGTAGAGCACAGGCACATATGCAGGCAAAACACTTGTACACATTAAATAAAATAAGTAAAATTTAAAAACATTATTCCACTATTTCTTTTTTAAATTATTTCTTTTATGTTTTGAAATTATAATAAAATTGTAGAATTGCCCCTTTTCTTCCCTCCATTCAAACCCTCTGATATAACTCCCCTTGTTCTCTTTAAAATTCATGCCTCTTTTTTCATTTTTATTGAATATGCATAAGTATATCAAACAACCTGCTCTGTGTGTATAGTTACTTGTATATATGTTGTAGACGAAAATTTGTCCGGTTCCCCCGCCCGGCTCCCACGGCCCACTTAGACCCAAGTAAACACACAGAGGCTTATATCATTTTTAAACTATGGCCCTGGCAGGCTTCTCGCTAGCTAGCTCTTACATCTTAAATTAACCCTTATTTCTTGTTCCGCGTGTTTATTAATAAGACTGGTTAGAAGTTCTTCTTACAATATGTTTTCGTGATTGTTTTTTGGAAAGGTGGCTGATGAGCAAAAGTGATAAATTGAAGTAAGGAGAAGAATGTGAATGGGAGCCCAGCACTACGTACCACTCCCACTTCCCTATCAGTGGAGACTCACATGGCTGACAAGTTACAGACCCAAGGATAAGAAATGAAGTTTAGAGGGGGGTGTTATGAAGCCCCCACCTGAACTACATGAAAACTCACTCCCAAGGGCTGCCCTACTTACCCACTAGAATGAGGGCATCAATCTGCTCCATGCCAGTACTAGAGAGTATTGAAAACAGGCATAAACGGATGAATGAAAGCTGAGATACACACTTGAGAAATCCAAATGATGGACAGACCACACAGATTTGTTTCTTAGATTTGAATAATATACTTCCCATGGATAATGAGCATTAAAATATAATTAATAATAATACCAATGAAATCACTCATGTGGAAAATCAGTGCCATAAGTGCAATTTGGGAGAAAAATCCACTGTAGTTGGAAGGTATTGAAACATTTACATGCGTGCTGTGGTATACTTATTCCTGCCATTCAAAACAAGACAAAGCTGGAAATACCAATAGAGAACCAGATACTCCAGAGAAATGTAACAGGCTCAGTAGTTAAAATAGAATAAAAGAAACTTAAAACACTAAATTTCACATAGAAAATTGTAAGATAATAGAAGGGATTCTCTATCAGCCTTGTGATGAGTGAAAATATTCAGTAATGACACTGGAGATCTATTATTTTCATTTGGGGCATTTGTTTCTTCCGTTACTGACAAACATTTAAGTTTTCCATTTCACAATATTTTTTATTCATGTGGAAGTATCCTCTAAATTATACTTAGTATGAGATAGATAGATATATGATCATTGATAATATATAAAAATAACTAATTTAAACATATATATTTATATATTTCATAATACTGATTTCCACCAGAATTTCTTCTCAGTGCCTGACTTGCCTTTTCTCTACCTTAAAGTTGCATTTTCAAAATAGCTAAATTACAAGATCTAAAGCCATCAGTATTTTAAAATAGTTGAATGACTTCTTTTTAACAGGAATTTCCCACTTCCAAGTTGAAATCAAATATTTTTTCTAGAAATTTTATTACTTTANAATTTGTATATTAGTAATTATGTCAAATTAATTCTATGCATGGTGTGGTAAATCAAAATGTATGAATCAAAATTTCTCTTTTCATTGTGGATTCCTAACTGCTCTGGAACTATGTATTGTGCAGACCATCTTGTCACATGTGTTTTGTGATGGCATCTTTGTTGTGTGTATTAATCACAGGTATGTTAGTCAGCTTCTGGACTCTCTCCTTTTCCTCTGACCTTCTCATCTAACCGTGATCCCGAACCACATTACCTTTTCCTCCTTCTGATGCTAGAAATCAAACCCGGAGCCTCTAGCATGCTAGCACTGCTACTATTGAACTATAATCCTAGAACGTAATCTTGAAACAAGGTCTCATTGTATTTCCTAGGACAATTTTAACTTCATGGTCCATCTGCTTCTTACACCCAAATGCTGGGATTAACTGCATGTGCCACCATACCTCACATGTGCTATCTCAATTATTATATTACAGGAGATCTTGACATATGGCAATATGTCATAATTAGTGGATTTAAAAACTGTATAGTTTGCTCTGAGCAGACAGGAAGAAGCCACAGGCCTGTTAGGCACCATTAAAATAGAGTGGCTGGAGATGAACTCAAGCGCGCAAATCAGTTTCTCTGAGTGGGCGGGAAGAAGCCACAGATTGGAAGCTCTGGCACCATCATGGTGAGCAAATATATGATGGTGTGTGGGAGGGGTAGATAAGCAGAAAGAGGTCCACGTCGTATAAAAGAGATGGATCTGAAGAGGCAAAAACCATGAAGAACAGGCTGATGTGAGAGGCCTGCTTGCAACACAGGGACATGGTGTCATCGGGACCAAGTCTGCTGCCTAGAGCCGTATGTGGGTCCGTGGCCCTACTGCAGCCTCGGCTGGTGTTGATGTCCATGACTCCTGCTACAATCGGGGCTGTAGGATGCCTGGAGTCAGGGCCACCACATGTGGCCATGGAGGTGCCTGAGGGCCACACCACAACAGGGATTATCCTGATTTGAATGGCCTGGGCTGCTGCCTGGGGCCATGGAGTAGTCTAGGCTTGAGCTGTGGCCAAGGGACATGACTGGGTCTATGGCCTTAAAGCACTCAGGGTCTGTGTGGATGCCCAGGCTCTGGGCCCTAGCCTGGAGCCAACCTGCGGCTGGGGTGATGCTGATATGAGTGGCCTGCTCTGCCACTAGGGGCGATAGAGGCATCCCGGCCCAGTTTGCTTCCGAGGACCATGTCTGAATACGTGGTCCAACAGCAGCTGCAGTCTCTGATGATGTCCATGGCCTGGGGTGCCACCAAGGGCCACAAAGATACCTGTGTTCTGGGTTACCAATTGCAGCCATGGTGACATCCGAGGAATGTGCCCTGGCTGGGGTTGTGGTGATCTGGGTGGCCTACACTGCTACCAGTGACTATGGTGTCAACCGGAAAGAGCTGCAGCCTAGGAGCCATGTCTGGGTCTGTGGCCCTACTGCACCGAGGGTCTGAGTCAACGTTGGTGGCTCCTATTACCACTTAAGGCTGTGCAGATGCCCAGGATATGGGTAGACACCTGATGCTATGTTGGTGGCCAGTGTGGCCTTGCAAATCTGAGAACCCTGAGTAGCAACCTGGGACCATGGTAACACCCAGGCCTGAGCTTCAGCCTGGGGTCATGTCTTGGTCCATGACCCTTCTGCAACCATGGCCTGTGTTGATATCCATGGCTCTTCTTACCAACAAAGGCTGGGCAGATACTGGAGATATGGGCCACCACCTGAGTGAATGCTGGTGTCTTAGGGCCACCTTGCAGCCAGGCCAATGCCTATTTGAGTGGGTTATGCAGCCATCTGGGGTCATGGTGACATCTAGGCCCAGGATGCCACCAAGGACCATGACTGGGTCTGTGGTTCTACTACAACCTAGCTTTGCAGTGATGTTCATGGCCTAATTTGCTACCAAAGGCTACAAGAACCCCTGGCCTCTCGAATGTGTTGGGAGTGTGAGGGATATGTCGCTTTTGGGACCATGCCAACCTTAGTGGTCTGTGCTGCCACCTGTGGCCATGGTGTCTTCTGTGCCGAACTGCTGCCGAAGGCCAATGTGTGAGTCTGTGGCACCACCACAGTCAGGGTCAGCATCGATGTCAGAAGCTCTAGTTAACACTGAAGGCAGTGCATCTATCGGGGTCTGGACCCCAGCAGGGAAAGCTGTCCCTGCTCCAATAGGAGAACTGCCCCTCACACTTGGGAAAGCCCACCCCACCCCTTACCATAGGCCTGGAAGAGCTGGCTCTGCCCCTCTCATGAGAGGAGTGGTCCTAGAGGTCTGGACAGAACAACTCAGCTGCCACCCAGGCACACATCCAAGGCCTTGAGTTGTCATACCCAACATCTAACCTATCTGTGATCTGCTGGAGTATGTGAAGGGACTGATCCTGTGGAACTGTAGCCTCAGAATCTCCTTGACTTGAAATAACAGGATATCGTAGAAGAATATTGGTGGCGGTCCAGTTTTGATGTCATACCAAAGCTAGAGGCCGTGAACCTGATCAATAACTCATTACATAATGAACATTATGAACATTTGCAGGTGAAGCTGTTTGGACAAAAGGGAAATACTGCATCATACACAGCAGCTCCCAGTGCCACTGAGATGAACGGAGAGACAATGGAGAGGTAGGAAAGATGGAGAAGCAAAATGTTTTTCCCTTAAAAAATTTATATATATATATATATAAAATTGTTCATTTTTATCTTGTTTTTATTCCTTTTTAGCTTTCCTTAGGGGGCACAACAAGAGTGAGGGGGCAGGCACGGAGAGATTGGGAGATGAGCAGTATTGGAATGCATGATGTGAAATTCTTGAAGAATCAATTAAAAAATGTATAGTTTCAAATTGTTTAATAAGCCCTAAAGAAGACAAAATTTAGAGTAAGATCTTATATCTGTCTTTAGAATTAAAAAACTATTTAAGCCTTAAAAATCAAGTCATTTATTAATTTCATCTGCAATTAAAATTATTAAGAGTTACAGATTGTCAAACCTGACAAAAAGCACAAACTACAGCTCAATGTTTTTACAACTGTATGTCAAAAAACATACAATAATGTTAACACTTAGACTCCATGCCCACAGGAGGCAGCATAGGCCACGGAGATTGGCACTGTCCAATGTTAAAAAAAAATCATTAGAAAAAAACATGATTTCAAAAACTATTATAAAGAAAGCTGCTTATTGTATGACTATCCAACAAGTAAACTTTTATGCAAATACATTTTCATAAAAAATAATGAATCACTTTAGAGTGTTAAACTAAATAAACATGAACTTCAAAGTAAAATAACTAAGCTACTGGAAACAGTAATGAAATTGGTGAACATCTGAAGAGACAGAACAAACTAACCAACATCAATGATAGGAAAACACATTAGTTAAGAGTTTGTTGACACTGAATGATGAGTTTATTATTAATAAATTTATGCATAAGTTTAAACTGATAAACTATGCTTAAACCAAATATTTAACAATATCGAATTATGACAATTTTTTCAATTGCCATTAATGAAAATTCATTATTAGTCAAAAAAGGTTCCTGCAACATGAATTCCCAAATGAGGTTTTGAATGCATTCCACATTCAAGAAAGAAATAATTGTAATGCTAAAGTCTTCTAAGAAGTGCAAGAATACTTACATCATTCTTTCATAAAATCTCCTATGACCTTGACATCAAATTGAAGAAGAACAATGTAATTAAAATTACTCATGAACTAATTTCAGTCATTATGATAACCCTGGAAATCCAAAGTACTAGGAACATACTCAAGGAGAAAATCCAATGAACAGGGTTTATTTATTGCTTGATTTATTGTTCATGTTATGTTATAGCAAAATAAAAAGCTGGGCCTTGGACCCAGTGATCTGATTTTTTTTTATAATTTAATTTTTTATTAAAACATTTGATGTACAATTGCAGGAGAGATAATATACAGATAGTTTGAACATAAATAGAGGTACAAATTTTTATCCTAATAGTGAAATGTTTCACTAAAGTTTACCCAGTGACTGGGCAAAACCCCAACTTATTTTATGCTACAGTCATCCTAGGGTCCTT
>LZPO01076949.1:18517-31665 GCA_001675575.1 Neotoma lepida
TAAGACCCAGAGGGGACAGAAGACACCAAGGACGCAAGGCCCTTTTTATCAATAGGATCCATGCACACATGAATTCACTGAGATTGGGGCAATGTGCAGAGGACCTGCATGGCTCTGCACAGAGCAACCCTGGAACTGAAAGAAGAGGATACATGCCCCACCCCAATCCCTCACCCAGAAGCAATCTCTAATTGATAACTACTTGCAAATGAAAAATTCGTTTCTAATTGATAACTATGTGCAAATGAAAAATTAGTTTTCTCCAAGGGAGTCTCATTGGAAAAACAAACTACTGTTTGGGATAGACTGCAGGCCCAGCAATACAAGAACAACAGAAAATGAACTCAATGGCATCTTTGGATGTTCTTTGTCTCATAATGTCATATCAGAGGTTTTTGTTTTACTTTAAACATTCATTATTTATTTATTTATTTTTACTCTACATGTTTTGTGTATATATTTTTGTTTCCAGTTTTGTGTTTTTATGGGATTCCTCAGTGGGTGAAGGAGTGAGTCTCTGCATCTATATTTGTTTCTGGTTCCTTGGGTTCTTTTCCTTCTGGTTTTTGTTCTTNTTGTTGTTGTTGTTTTGTCCTATTCCATTTGTGTGTATGAGTTTTATTTTATTCTATTTTTTTTATTATCCCTGAGATGTATGTTTTCTAGTGAAAAATAGAAAGAGGATGGATCTGGATAGGAGGGAAGATGGGAAGGAAATGGGAGGAGAAGATGGCCAGTGTGAAAAGGAAAAAAAATACACTTGTACCATATTAGGGCAGATACATAGTTAGGTCTATTATGGATGAAAACATCAAAGCCATTATTAAATAAAATTCAAAGTATGACTATCTCTAGGGGAGAATGATGAAGATATAATTGGGTAAGGGAATCTGGTCTTCTTTTGGGTGTTTGGAAAGCTGTAATTACTGACAAGTGTGACATATCTGTGAATAAGCACCCCATTAGAACTCATCAAATTATACTATAAGAAAATGACCTAATTGCAGGTGCTACTATTTCACAAGTAAAGACAAAGACAAATTAAAATGATGAGTTACATCAATAATGAGAAAATTCTGTTTTTAAAAAGTAAAATTCACTGTGAGTTTGACCACACTCAAGTGAGTGTATGGGCAACACAAATCGGAATTATTTTTTTCTTTTTTCTTCTTTTTTTGGGGGGAAGTGTCACAGAGTTGGGGAAGCAGACCTAGGAAGATGTCGAGGTGAGTATGATAAGGGTTCATGGTGTGGGATTCCCAAATGATCAGTAAATATATTATGGGAAAAAGAAAAATTGAGAAATATAAAATACAAGAACTTGCAAGACAAATGATAAAGACACAATATCATTCCAGGAAGAATTGTAGAAACTGAGCAAAGAAAATTAATGTGGACCCTAACAAAAATAATATTGGGTTATGACAGTTTTCAAGTTGATACATACCTTGAGATTTCAGATTGAAAAATTTGTCTGCTTAGAATTTTTTTTTGCCCAATCTTGCTAAAACTTTAAAATCACAATAATAATAAATTGAAAATAAAAACTTTGAGGGGAAAATGAGATATCTGTTCCTGAAAAGAACACCAATCACACAGGCACTAAGATCAACAATTAACAAATGAGACTTCATAAGACTGAAAAGTTTCAGTAAGGCAAAGAACTTTGTCAAAAGGACAAAATAACAGCCCACAGAATGGGAAAAGATCTTCACCAAACCCACATCTGACAGAGGGCTGATATCCAAAACACATAAAGAACTCAAGAAATTAGACATCAGAAAAAAAAAACAACAAACAATCCAATTTAAAAATGAGGTACAGAACTAAACAGAGAATTCTCAATAGAGGAATCTCAAATGGCTGAGAAGCACTTAAAGAAATGTTTAACACCCTTAGCCACCAGGAAAATGCAAATCAAAGTGACACTGAGATTCCATCTTACACCTGTCAGAATGGCTAAGATCAAAAACACATGTGACAGCTCATGCTGGAGAGGATGTGGAGTAAGGGGAACACTCCTCCACTGCTGGTGGGAGTGCAAATTCATACAACCACTTTGGAAACTAATATGGCAGTTTCTCAGAAAATTGGCAATCAATCTACCTCAAGATCCAGCTGTACCACTCCTAGGCATATACCCAAAGGACGATGTACCATTACAAGGACATTTGCACAACTATGTTCATAGCAGCTTTATTCGTAATAGCCAGAAACTAGATAACCTAGATGTGCCTCAATCAAAGACTGGACAAAGAAAATGTGGTACATTTATAGCTGTTAAAAACAATAACATCACGAAATTTGTTGACAAATGGATGGAAATAGAAAAAGTCATCCCAAGTGAGGTAACAGAGACTCAGAANGACAAACATGGTGTGCACTCACTCATAAATGAATATTAACCATAAAGTAAAGGAGAACCATGCTATAACCCACACACCCAGAGAAACTAAGCAACAAGGAGGGCTCAAGGTAGGGAGTCGGGGACTGAGGGAGGCCATGTATCTCTCTGTGAAGAAGAAATAGAATGAACATTGCCAGTGGAAAGGGGAAGGGACCTGGAAGGGGGAATGTGGATGGGAACAGGAGGTATCAGGTTGGGGGAGAATAGAGAAAGAGAGTACTGATAGAGAGACAACTGGAATTGAGGGGCATTTCCTAGTACAATGGAAACTCCCAAGCATCTATGAGAGTGACCCTAGTAATGGCAGATATGGAGCCTGCACCAGCTCTCTTCTGAAACTATGCAAGACTTCCAGGGAGGGACTGGGAAATCAACACAGCTACAAACATTTTGACCTACCATTTGTCATGCCCATAAAACGTTTGAGGGTAAAGATGGCATAGAAATTGTGAGGGTGACCAACTAAGACTAGCACAGCTAGAGACCCATGCCCTGAGGGCCAGGACTCAGAGGCAGGATATCTCCAGAGACCTAGGATAGAACCAAACACTAATGGAAAAAAGAAGTCAATGAAATGATTCCTAATGATAGTCTGCTATACTGATAGATTAGTGCCTAGCCCAACTGTCATCAGAGAGACTTTACCCAGCAACTGATGGAAACAGATGCAGAGGCCAACAGCCAAATATTTGGCAGATCTTGGGGAATCCTGCAGAAGAGGGGGAGGAAGGATTGTAGGACCCAGTGGTGTAAGGTCACCACAAGAAAACCCACAGAACCAACTAACTTAGCTCATAGGGGCTCACAGAGACTGAACCAACAACCAGGGAGCCTGCATGGGACTGACCTAGACCCTCTGCATATATGTGACAGTTATATAGCTTGGTCTTCTTGTAGGACTCCCAACAGTAAGAACAGGAGATGTCTCTGACTCTATCACCTACTTTGGAGATCTTTTCCTTCTACAAGATTGCTTATCCAGTCTTAATAGAAGAGGAGGTGCCAAGTCTCACTGCAACTTAATAGACCATGGCTGGCTGATGTCCATAGGAGGCCAGCCTGTATCTGAAGAGAAACAGTAGAGGAGGAGTGGATGGGGAGGGTGAGGAGGAACTGGGAAAATGGGAGAGAGGGGAAACAAAAAAAAGTATAAAAAAATAAAAATTTGCCAGGCGGTGGTGGCGCACGCCTTTAATCCCAGCACTTGGGAGGCAGAGGCAGGTGGATCTCTGTGAGTTGGAGGCCAGCCTGGGCTACCAAGTGAGTTCCAGGAAAGGCGCAAAGCTACACAGAGAAACCTTGTCTCAAAAAACCAAAATAAATAAATAAATAAATAAAAAATAAAAAATAAAAATTTAAATTCTAAAAAATAAAAAGGAAGAAAAACCATTATCTGAACGTGAGTTATTTATACCAAGAAAAGTCAGGTGTGTGTTGGATAGAGGATGCTGAAAGAAAATGGACTGATGATGTTTTCAAGTTCTGGAGGACACCAGTTTCCCACCATTTTGGAATCACTGGCATTTCTATTTACAAGATAAATTTTAAGTGCCCTCCTGGTAATATCACATTTATTCCACCCAGTTACTCTGAGTGTCAATCACTGTTTTTAACCATATTTAACAGAACGGTAAAACACTCTGCAAATTGTTAGTGTGTTCCCTGAAGTCAGAGAATTCCCATGAAGTAGGAATGAGATTCAAAATCACACGTGCTTGAGAAGTTTTAACTTTAATTCTCACAATATTTTATTCCTAGGGAAAACATAGTTGGCCAATTATTATGTACTTATGACTATGCGTAATGAAGATATTTGGGGGCAAATATAAAAAATTTGTCCTCCATGAACCACTTCTGAAGAACAGTAAAACGCACATGAAGACACAATGTGTTGATTTTGCTTTTTAAAATCTTCTGGAAGGCACACTTGTTGGAACATCCCATCAGCTCTGTCCTTTATTATCTTTGTAGACAACTTAGAGTCCAAGACTGGGTGCCCAGCACAGTAATGTCTTAAATTCAATGATACAGGAACAACCCACTTCCTCCACTTATGTGTCTTCTCCAGGCCACTATTGGAAAAGTCACACAAAAGCACTAAAGCACACATCTGAAAGGACATGCTCTCAGACCATGACCATGACCTCTCATGAGTAAACAGGTCAGCTTGGCTCAAGGTTCTCATTTTCTGCATTTATTTTTTACTTTGTTCATTCTATAACACACATCCAAACTGAAATTGTAGTCTTCATCTCATCTTCTCCTATTACCTCTTGACTACTAGCATGGCACAACATACGCTTAAAATCTCAGAGCTGTTAATTTTGTCCTTCAATTTATCACCAAGTCCTATTTGACATCACAGCACAAATCATTACCAGCTGCTATTGTCTCTTCCCAGGACTAAGGAAATAGTTCCCTGAATGGCTGGCTCACAANGCTCAGAAATGCCCTTTCATGCTGCATCCTCCAGGGTATTTNAAGATAAAACTTGTAACCATTTCAAGTTACTTCTTGAAGTAATTGAAGTAACTACTTCTATTTAAAATCCTCNACTGACCNTTTCTTTTATTTAACAATGTTCTGCATAAACTATTACCCAGTAGTATTTTCAAACTCATAGCATATGTGCAGCTTTGAAAATTGAAATTATTTTCCTTTTCATTTTTTACCACTGAATAATTCTGTTTCTCTCCTATTCAGACTCTTTCTATATTTGTATGTGTGTGCCCACATGCTTGCATATATTCCATGAATATTTCTGAGTATATATGCATGCATGTAGACACATATGTATATATTTCTTTCTTGCCATTTTAAAAGGTGATCAAAATACTAAGCATTAAGAAAATATAAAAATAAGAAAAGATGCCAGTAATAGATTCCATCAGTTAGTATCAAAATCATTTATTGTCATTCTTTAAAAAACAAAAAATATTATTTATATGGTTATCATAATTTTATATTTCTTTATTATTTTTTCTCCTTATTTTCCTTCCTTCTCTCTTGACATCGTCCCACTTTGTAGCAAAGATAGTCCTCAGCATTTTATTTTTTTTTATTTATTTTTTTAGTTTTTTAGTTTTTCGAGACAGGGTTTCTCTGTGTAGCTTTGCGCCTTTCCTGGAACTCACTCGGTAGCCCAGGCTGGCCTGGAACTCACAGAGATCCGCCTGCCTCTGCCTCCCGAGTGCTGGGATTAAAGGCGTGCGCCACCACCGCTCGGCAGTCCTCAGCATTTTAAAGCTCCTGCTTACACCTGTTGGGTTGGTGGGAACACAGGAGGGCACCACCACACCGGGATCATTTCCTCTCTTTCTTGTTCACACGAGCCACTCGCTTAAAATTTTGTGCTTAGCCTTCCAGCCAAGTCCATACACATTTCCTTCCCCTTTCTCTTTATTTTAAGGTACTAGCTACAGATTATACTCCAACGTTACGTCAAAAATTTGTTTTGCAATGCTGCAAGAAGATTGTGCCCAATGTTATCTCTCTCTCTCTCTCTCTCTCACACACACACACACACACACACACACACACACACACTCTATTTCATTAACACTAAAAGCTTTGCTATCCTTCTACTGATGGTTTGGTTTGGTATTTTTAATGCTCTGAACAATGCCAAAGTCATATGCTTGTTTGACTTCACATGCATGTCTGTATGAGTTTCTTCAGGATATGTACTAGAAAGGGATGGATTTTAGCATATGCACAGCTTCAATATCACTGAATATTGCTAAGCTGCTCTCCGACATGGCTGGAGGCACTTAGAGTGGCAATATTTGACTTTCTTTCCCCATGGCTATAATATTGAAGATTATAAAATAGTATATCAGGAAGCTGGCAAGATGACCCAGCTGGTCAAGTGCTTGCTGCACAGGCACAAAACCTGAGTTTGGATTTCGAACATCCATGAAAAAAAGGTGAGTGCAATACCCCATGCTTGTGATACATACACACACAATATCAATACCATCTCACGTTTTAATTGTATTTACTTAATACTGGAAATTGAAATATTTACATGTGATTTTTAGTTGTATGACTTTAATCTTAATCAGACTCTATTTATTCTTTTTTCTTGGTAGGCTTATCCTGCTGAACTATAAAATATTCTATGAATGTATTTTCTGTAACCAAGGGCTAGCCATGTATGCTGTAGATGTCACCTTCAAAACTGCAGCAGCCTTTTAAACTTAACTCATGAACTGTATTTTGGTATATCCAAATGTTTTAAATTTTATGTCAGATCAATACTTTTTGCTTCTCTGTTGTTCATAAGAAATTTTCCTCTACATTAACATTCTAGAATTTTGTCTCTAACATTCTAAAGTTTTCCTTTTATATTTAGTACACTCTTTTATGTTGATTTCATTCTATACACAGCATGGGAATAGGGATCTAATCTCAGGATTTTCCAAATCAAAATGTAATTTAACAGACCAGAGATTTCCAAGCTACAGCTTATGGGGCAGATGCCTGTTTCCAAGTAAAGTTTTATTAGAGCATGGCTCATGTGTGTGTTTGCACATTACAACTGGCTGCTTTTCTGATGCAGCAACAGAGTTGGATTGCTAGAACAGAAGACATAGACTAAGATGCCTAAATTTTTACAACTGATGATTATAGAAAACATTTTCCGTCCATCACTTTTTCCTGTTTGAGAAGGCATGGCTTGTTACAGACCATCCTCCCATGAAAGTCTTCTTCTGACCCTCTTTTCTCCGTTTTCAGGAACGTCTACTCGGTCACCGTATCGACATTGCTCGCTTCTGGTTACCAGAGCTTTGTGCCATATTTGCTATCTCTCTACTGGGGCAGTTTGCTTTCATTTGCCTCCTACAGTATTCTACTCTACAGTTTCTCTGGCCGTTTCAGGAATGTATTGATCCATCAGAATTCAAGATCACTCTGTGTGGATCTGTAAAAAACGCATCCCAGTGTTTCTTTGCATCTGAGGAAGAATGACATCTTTAAGTCTTTGAGCCTTTCACTGCAGATGTGATGTATCTACCCATCAGTGCCAGTCTTCCTTTACATAGTCTGTAAGACATTAAAACTTCCTCTGTAACAGCTTTGCATGCCTTTGGTGGATTGATTCTTAACTATGTTCACATGCTCTTCATTCTCTGTTACCTCTTCTATTTTACTTTTCTGTGCTGCATGTGGGTAATTTCCTCAGATCCATCTTTCAGCTCACCAAATCACTTTTCAAATGTACTTAATCTGCTATTTAACATTCACTGGGGTTTTTACATTAAAGGCTGTAATTTTATATCAAGAACTTCTGAGTCCTTTAAAAATATGCCTGTTCTTCTGATAGCTTCCATTTTTTGGTAATCTTTATTTTATCCATTTAATCCTTTCAACATATTTGTTTTACTGTGTCTTTCATATTTTCTCCTCACTCTAATCATAAGCATTCTTAATTTTATCTTATTTCAAATCCCACCTTAATTTGGGGGGACCTATTGTACCTTCTAAAGGAGAGTATTCTTGTGGAATGACTTCATTTTCATTTGCCAAAGACTGGTGTGTGTGTGTGTGTGTGTGTGTGTGTGTGTTGATGTTCAAGCATGTGTGTATGTGTGTGAGTGGGTTTGTGGCACACATGCATTTACTTACAGTTGTTCTTTGTATGTTTGGGTTATGGTTAATATACTCTTAAAGTAACTTCTCAACTGGAACATTCCAGAAACATGCTGGTGTGTAATCATAGATCTCACAACTCTATCTCTTGGAGAAATCACCCACAGTCATATGCCAGAATCAAGGATCTTTCTCAATTTGTCTTTTATTGATTCCACCTTCTTTCCAAGTCCTCAGATTCCTTTCTGACCATGGTAACAGTAACCAAATTATTTGCTATCTTTTGAAGTTGCATAAAAGTAAAACAGCATATTAAGTTGACAATTAAGAAGGATAATAACACAACAAGGCTTTTGGAAGGAAAACAATGAGCAAAGTCTATGTATTCAGGAGAAACTATCAACAAGAAAGCAGAACTGTAGAATGTTGATTTTGTCTGCTTCCTCATTCCAAACATAAAATAGCAAGAGTAAGACTGGAGTTTAAATAAGATGCAGCTAATATTTCAACAAAGGGCTGACATTCAGCTCTACTCCTGCCAATCATTCTGGCACCAGATTCCTTACNTTGAATTAACGACAGTATCATCAGCTGGAACTGTGACAATGACCAGTGACATGAACAGTGATTACATTCAGAATCACAGGTGGCTAGCTAACTTTATCTGGGAGGAGCATGAGAGAATAAGATCCAAGGGATTTAATTTTCTTTACAAATATAAGAGCTAGCTTGAGACTACGTGGCTAAAATAACTTCTGAGAACTCATGGGAAACTTCTCTGACAAACACTGGCTTACAGCATTGCATGTGCCTTCTATCATTTCCCATTGCTATTTTAGAGGGTGTATTATATGGGAGGTGGGGAGCAAGGCCCTGTAGCATACAGAAGCATTACCCTCCTGCTTCCAGATGTGAATACTAACACACCCTTATTCATTAAAACCTTGTCCTTGCCCTGAATCTTAATCAGGATTGCAGCAGCATCCAAGAAAGGACAACATAACGAACAATGAAACCATAGAAAGCAACTCAAATGTGCCAGCTCACATAACTGAACAATTGACTAAGTAGAAATAGTCAAATGATTTGGAGGCAATGTGCTTAGGAAGACATAAAAATGAAGTCTTCCAAGACTGTGATGATGGTGATCATCCGCGAGTTGTGTTCCCAAGTTTAAAACATTCTAAATCTAAATCTCAAAGGTTTCCAACTTTGAGAAACTTGTTCATAAAATAAAACTAGAAAACTGAATGTGAAAGATTGAAAAAGGTACTATATTCTTTCAATTGAAGGTAGACTTAGCTGTGAAATTGGAAGGTTCAGAACTGCAGAATAGGCAAGAAAAAGTAGAGTTTTCAGCCATATCACACAATGGGAAATTATAATAAAGGGAACAGTTTGAAATTATAAAAAAGACTTAATTTAAAGGGAATATAAATGATATGTAAGTGGCCTTGAGGGGGAGTATAGCAAAACATGAGAGATTCTTACCTGACAAAATGACCACACACTTAAAACAGGAAGTATAGTTTAGTCATCAGTACTATTAATTTTCAGGGAAAATCAAACCCTTCAGTCGAAAAAGATGTTTACAACATGGAAACATTAATAAATATGGAACATAGAAAAGAATTCTAACAATGCCAAGGATAAATATGCTCAATCACTCCTCACCAAAGAGATCCAGAACTAAGAGGATGGACAATGAATTTTTCACATGAAGGTTGAAGTTCAAGCAGATTTTGTACACCAACAAAAACAAAGCTTTTGTACACCAATACCAACACCACTAAGCAAACAAATTCTCAGATACCGATACTTGCATTGATCTTACAGTTTCATGAGACTGCAGTAATAAACCTTACCTTAAGTAGATTTTAAAGAAATTAATAAAGGCCAGCAAGAAGATGCAGTACATACAGGCTCTTCAGCTTAGCTTTGAGGACCTGAGTTCAGACCTTCAATGCAACAAAGCAGTAAGAGAGAACTGACTCCCAGAGTTGTCCTCTGACTTCCACAGGTACTCAATGGCATGCATAATCCTCCACTTACACACACACACATACATACAATCACATCACACATGCATGAATACACATATAAAATGGAAACATATAAATACAAATTTAAGAAACAGAGACTAATAAATCAATAGAAAAATTATGTATCTAAAAGAAGAATAATTAATATATAAGATTTCATTTGAAAGGTAACATTCAAAGTTAGGATGAACTGTTCAACAATTCACATTGGCATGATTGTCTATTTGTTTTAAAATAACTCTGGACCCTGCATATCTCTTTACTCTCAATAATGATTGAATTAGAAAAGTAAGATGTGACAAAATTCAGAAATCAAAAAGCATATTATTGATTAACTTGGCTGTCTGAATGACAGGTATTTACGATGAAGCAAACAAAAATAAGTAACAAAAATAAAATCAACCAAACATTAATATCTGTAATGTTAAGACATTTCATTAAACGTACTGACTCTCTTGAAAGGCAAAGCTTGGTTTTTACTTCTTGTAGTGAATATGGATCAGTTTGAAGTACTTGTTCTTTGTGAATGTGTGGTCCATGAATAACTGCAGCAGAAGATGCAATGCATTTTTTTCTGAGTCATCCTTGGGATATTTGTTCAAATATCCCATATTTGTGAGAAAGTTCAAAGTACAAAGAAACTATTTGAAGGAACTTGCTTAATAGCTCCAACTAATATATGACATGAATAGTAGCTCAACCAAGCAACCTGCTTCTTTTTTATCAATTTTTAAAATTTATTTTACATACCAACCACAGTTCCCCCTCCGTCCTCTCATCCTGTTCACTCCCACCACCTCCTTTCTATCCCCACCCCCCATTCACTCCTAAGAAAGCATAAGGCCTCCCATGGGAGTCAACAAAGCATGGATACCAAGTTGAGGCAGGGCCAAGCATCTCCTACCCCTGGCATCAAGACTGAGTGAGGTATCCCACCATAGGGAATAGGTTCCAAAATGCCAGCTCATGCACCAGGGACAGATCTTGGTCCCACTACTAGGAGCCACAAACAGGCCAAGCTACACAACTATTACCCACATGCAGAGGGCTTAGGTCAGCAACCTGCTTCTAAACAAATCTTCAGATAGCTTTAGCCCAAACTTGAGAATAAAATCAATGATATTAGTCTTTTAAGAAACTATCAGTTTGGGTAGTTCATTATATAGCAGTAGATAATTAAAACAATGTCATTTATTCTGTGAAGTATCACATATTTCAGAAATACTATGCCTTACTTTGATAATAACAAGGAAACCAATGATTTATCTATGAAGGAGTAGTGATTCTTTGAACTGGTGAAGGGTACAGAATTTTTGGAAGCAGATGAGAGCTCCACAGTTAACAATAGAATCCTCTCCTTGACACGAGATTGCACCTAAGCGGATTTCATAGCGTGTTCTCTAGAGATTCCTGCAATCAGTTGCAACTGTGGTCCTCATTCAAGTAAGACCAGTGGATACGGGACCTAAAGAATTCTAAAGAATGCCTCGGTCAAGGCTATTACTGAGCCAAAGAAAAGAAGTATAAAGGAATGCATTTTTCCTTTTGTGGTTTTGACATTTGTTTTCTCTCCTCCTAGAGTTAAATATATTAAGAACGCACATGATTTTTAAACAGTAGATACAATCTCTATATTATTGAAAGAATGTCAAGCACAGAAAGTGCAATTTCATTGTGTGAATTAATTAATAATTGTTTACTGAACACCTTTTATAGTCAGGTCTGTCCCTGAGAGCATCAACCTTCTTTCACATTGTGATGCTGAAAGCACCAAATGTTCTCCGAGGAGGAAAATTATGGTTTTTTTGTATGAGTGAATTTAACCATAAAAATCGCCCATTAAAGAGGTACTGTTTGGCCCTCTTTACAGATTTTAATTATGCTCATCTACCAAGATACCATAGCTATACCTCTTGATTGATTCAATGAATGTAACTTACCTATTTTACTCCCCCTTGAAATAATTCCTTATCAATACAGGCATCGATGTTTTCTGAATAGCATATTACTGCATATTTAAAACCATGATTATAGAAACACTGTAAGACCATGAAAGCACATGAAGCCTTCCTGATGCTAGATCATTTCAGGCCAAAAATATTTCACAATATCTTAAGAGCACTGGCATTATGCAAAGTATACTTTTCAACCATAATTAAATAAAATTAGAAATCAATAAAACAGGGATATTTGGGAAATTTAAAAGTGAGTGAATGTTAAACAGCACAATGCTAAATCATTAACTGAGTAGGAAATCATAAGGAGAAGTGGAAATTAAGTTGAGACAAATGAAATGAAAACACAGTAAACCAAAGTTAATGAGCTATAGCTGTCATCATAAGAAAGCAGAGAATGAACAGCAAAGGTCACTTAAATAAACAGAATAAAGAAAGTAACCAAGACAGAGTAGAAATTAATAGAACAGCAAATCCATGAACCAAATTGAGAACTGTAAATGTTGCTTCTTCACAAACATCTATAAAAGTCATGAATGTCCTCTATACCAAGAAATAAGGGAAAACTAAAAGAAAAATGTCAACTACATAAGAGAGAACATAAACTCTTACCTTATAAAGTTAAAAAGGGTCATAAGCAAATACCATGAGCTACTGCATGTGAAAATTTTGGTAACTCAGATATTTTTTAAAACTCCCAAGAAGACTAATTATTGGAACTGATTCATGAACAATCAAGTAGACCCAACACAATTAAAACAAATTTGGAGAGCTGGTTCAGCATTTAACAGTATGTACTGTTCTTGCAGAGAACCTGGGTTTTGCTGCCTGTATCCACAGTTCAGGTGACTTACAACTATGTGTTTTTCTGCTTCTAGGAGATCTGATGCTGATGCCTTCTTTTGAACTCCAATGGCACACACACACACACACACACACACACACACACACACACACACGTACAGACATAATTTTTTAAAATACATTTGCAAATTTCACATAAACCAATGTTCAGGCCAAATGATTTTACTAGCAAATCTGAAATAATATTTAAGGAAAAAGTAATGCAAAATTCTTAATAAGCTTTTCTCAAAAGAAGCATGTTCTCATCCTGAGGCTAGTGCTACTGCATTTGCATTTCTAGATTCAGAG
>LZPO01076950.1:0-17263 GCA_001675575.1 Neotoma lepida
AATAGTCCTATCAGCAGAAAACTGAAAAGGCTCCGTCCAGGGAAAGCGACTCCCCGATTTCTATGGAGCTATGTAAATTCAGTCCCCACTTTTCTCTCTCACAGGCCCTTGGCTTACCAAAGTATAAGAAAATGACTTTGAGGAAATAACAGAAGAGTCAAGGCCTTACAAATATGTACACACAAGCATCACAACGTGCGCTTCCGGTTCGCGTCCATTTGCAGGGTTCTGGCAAGCGCAGGCGGCACGTGTCTGCGCCCGAAGCTTTCTCACACACAAAGACGCCATCAGAAAAGTCGTTCAAACTTTACTTTCATAAAGGATCCTAAAAACCAGCAGGACTGTTGATCAGCACGAGAAACAAACTACAAATACCTCCAAGGAAACGTGGCACACAATGTATAATTAGCCTCTGATATATGGAGCCCCAGAATAAACAGTAACTATGATAATTTCCCTGCTAATTTACTTTAAGCTGTTTTTTCACTCCTCTAAAGGCTTTGCATCGGAAGGGCACAAGTATATTCCATGTAGAATTATTGTAATTCTTCAGATATTGAATGGAGTGTAATTACCGAAAACCCCATGAAATGCTGCCAGTATGCCCCTCTGAAGAATAATAAAACAATTAGCAGAGGTCAGAAACCTCTTCCTATACCATTTTGTAGGGAGTAATTGTTCTGCTTTTTAGTTTTGAAAGATAAAACATCTCATTCTGACTTTAGTTTTAGACTACTCTTTATAGCTATCCTCTGAGGCTTCATAATTTTTAGCTCATTATGTAGTTTAAAATGTGAGAACAATTGTTCAAATCCGTAATTTCTAGCCCCGAAGTTCATTTTACCTTTCTAAATCTTTGATTAATTTTAACAATGGTTTTAATTTTGACGTATCCTTTTAATTGTATTGCCAAGATAACTTCAGCTTAACTTCAGAATCCAAATTGGGCTTTATAAGGAGGTCCATTTTTTTCTCTATGGGGTCCACACAATAATGTTTAATGGTGTGAACTCAGTGACAATAAGGGAAACCATTAGCCAATATGTGCTTATAGAATGTTTTTCAGGAGGCCAAAAAAAGGGGGGGGGGTTAACATGATGTTTTAGCTCCAACCTCTTTTGCACCAAAATTGACACATGCAATATTTAATATGCTACTAAGACTCCAGGAATCACCCCGAACCATCTCCAGGGTGCATAACACCTTCTATATAGCCTGCTTATAAGCCACAGCTTCCCAGTGTTTAAGTGCACCCAGCAGTGGGAATCCATCACCTCCAAAGTCAACCTTCTCATGTATAAATATGTTTGACCTAGAATTTTGTTGCTGATTGGAGTCAGAAGTATTTCTCCCTTCCCTTTCACCCATTGAGTTCTGGAACCTTAGCAAATATGTTAGGTTAGTTCCTCAAACACATAGAAAATTCCCTCCTTAGGTCTTCCTTATTCAACCTAAACACTCTGAAGTTTCCCTCTTTCTTTCTTTCTTTTTTTTTTTTTTTTTTTTTTTTTTTGTTTCTTTTTTTCTTCTGAGACAGGGCGTTTCTCTGTGTAACAACCCTGGCTATTCTGGAACTCGCTCTGTAGAGTAGGCTGGCCTCAAACTCACAGAGACTCACTTACCTCTGCCTCCCAAAGGCGTGTGCCACCATGCCCAGCTATTCAAGTTTCTTATGGGACAATTTTGTTTCTGCTAGCCAGTTTCTACTGTGGCATCTCAGAGCACAGACAAATTACTTTCCTCTTTTCCTAGATCTTGCTGAGTTATACATCTAAGTCATAATTTGAATAAAATGATGTAGCTGACAGCTGTTGGATTTCAGAGAATTAAACCTCACTGCCTGGCTCACTGGGCTGCGGCCTGGATTCAGCTCTCTGCTCTGCCAATGTGCAGGTGCTTTTGAGGACCAAGGTGGAGGATTTTACATTCATTTCCACTGAAACATATCTAGTTAGTCTTTCTGTCTTTTGCTCCCCAAAGACCTCGCCCCGTGTGTCATTTTTGGTGGCAGACAAGATTATTCATGGCTGCGCTCAGCTGAGACTGGCCGAAACTGAAGTTAAAGAGACTTGGGTTTCGTTATCCAATTGCCATAATGGGGAGGGAGCAAACAATTACACCCTAGGCTTGGAGGTCTTGCCAGAGCAGGTTGGCCTGGCTGGAGCCGGCCAGGCAACTCTCCATAATGCCAGGCCAGCGGGGAAATGCTTGATTACTCCGGAGCAAAACATCAAACCTCTTTTTCCATCCCCGCAAAGCTGAGGATTATGACTTCTATGTACAACGGGCTTATTACCAAAGCGGTTGGTAATTTGGGGTGAAATGTGAGAATACTTCCTTCAGATGTTTCAAGTTGGTAGGGTGGACGGGCTCGAACCCCTTGTTAGAACCCCTGAAATGATTCTCTAGTTCTAAGTGCAGGCCTCTGGGGCTTGTTTGCACACTTAGTGTGTTCTTTGCATAATGCCCGACCTGCAGGACTCAACTGAGACTGAGGAATTCTCCCCAGGATGAGCATTTGCAGAGAACTCACAAAAGAACACAGTGGCGATGCATGNAAGATTCTGGAACCACACCCAGGTGTTTATTTCTCTTTATAACTGAGGACAGAGGCTCAGAAACAGATGTCCTTCCTGGGGCCCAGGAGAACAACATGGAGACCAATTGTGCCTGTGTTTCANCTCTAGGGTGATAAACCAGACACAAATGACCCTCAAGCTCTGAGGCAGATATTTATCCTTGGATCCAGTGAGGTATGAGGTGCCTTGTTCACGTCCTCAGCCTCACGCATTTACNGGCCTATGGGAGCCCTTTGGGAGCAGGCTCACCCAACCAGGTCTTCTTACTCATATTTCCATCCGTGTGGACCTGGAGCTATCCGCCAGGCCTCTGTACTTTCTAGCCTTCCTGGTTTGTTCCTACTGACTCTTGGCCCTGCCCAAGCTCCCCATCCTTGTGCTGCTGAGGAGGAGCAGGCTTATATGTCTAGTGTTCAAGTTCAGACTAGCAGGCCTCCAGGCAAGGCCACCTGACACTGTTACAGGCTCAGACACCACCAGTACAGTCTCCCTGGCCTTAGGCCATTTGGCTTCTCAGCTCGGAGCATCTTGAAGAGCAGCTTCTGGTAATCATGCCCCTTCTAGCAAGTGTCTGTTGGAGCAGCTTTTGCCTCTCTTTCTGCTGACCACTAAGATCTTGATCCTTCTTTTTCTTTTTCTTTTGATTTTCAAAGAAGATCTTGCTAGTAGTCCAGGCTGACTTTGAACTCATGACCCTTCAGTGCCAGGATTACAGACATGTACTACACTCAGGACCACTGCTGCTCTTGTCTGCCAGGCTCCCTTTTCTTCTCTGACATTTCTATTCTGACTACTTTGAAGCTCTCTGTCTCTATGCTAATCCAGTATAGGCCCTCTATCAACCCTTCCATGCTTAGCATATAAAAATAATATAATTTATACATAACAGTTTTTTTTCAGACTGCTACATCTTCAGGGCACAATTTTTCCCCCGTAAGAAGGTACAGAAATATATAGTGTCTCTTCTACAAAGGTTATGCCCATAGTAGCAATCATTGGTTATATACAATAAGGCCCAACTTCCTGAACTCAACTGTATGCGTTCCTGAAGAAGCCTAAGCTTTGTCCTCAGCAGTGGATCTTTATTATTCAAAGGACTTGTGACAAACAGACACACGTGTCTAACGCACATAACATTCATAGTCTATTGTACATAGGAAGGTCATGGGATATCACAGCTCAGGCATACACGGAGTAGTGTGTGCATGTCTGCACACACACTGAAGGAGACTGGAAGGACACTGAAGGACAGACAGAGTACCACGGGGGGAAGGGGAAGAAAAATGTCCATTCAGGAATAAAGCTAAGGGAAAGACATCCTGAGTCAAATCTCAGTTTTGTAAAATGCAAAAAATGGACACCCTCATAAATTCAATTTCTAACAAATAGAAAATGCTTTTGGATATCACTTTTGTCACAGAATCCATTTCAAATGTTCTTCCTTATCAAGTCCAGCACTGGAATACCACTGGATCTTTCTTCTACTTAACAAATATTTCTTGAATACTTAGAATATACCAGACACATTTATGGATGCTATGAAACATCAGTGAACACAACAGGCAAGACCGCTGGTCCATGGCCCTCGCCTCCTAACGTAGAGGACAGATGAAGAAAAGCAAAGACGACCATCTCGGATGGTAAGAGCTGCTCTCCAGGCTAACTCATCAGTCAGAGCGCTTGATGTGAGGGAACAATGGTAGATGGGAAATCAAGGGCACCCATTCAGAGAAGAAGCATGAGTTCACACCTGAAGTACGAAAAGGAGCCAGATACCTGAAAACTGGGGAGAGAACACTCTCAGGCAAAGGTGACAGCTAGAACAAAGGACCTGAGGCTGGAAGAGAAAGAAAGGACAGTTTTTTCTAACTTGGGCTATGTACAGAGCTGAAGTTTGAGATGATGCTTGACGGGTACTTAGGGCAGCAAGGCTGGATCTTTTTATGTGATTGTATGTAATGCGATTTGATCTGCTGCTGACATGGTTGCAGGAACTTCTCACCCAGTAGCTTCTGTGGGGGATGTCTTTTACGTTCCCATGACCCCTGTTTTAATACCTTTTGCTATCTTTTGTCAATTTTTAATATTCCACGTGTTTTTATCTTATCTTTACAACAGCATATATTCTAAAGGACAAGGATCACTTTGTAGGTGTTTTTTTNAATTATTTTTTTATTTCCTAGTGAAATCCTTTGCCTGGGCCCTCTCATATGTTCTCTTGCTTTGAAGCACACTCTTTGGAAAATCTGCATTTGTCTTGGTCTGTGAAGTCTGTATAAAGTGTAAGTCCCCAAAGTATTCCTATAGCTTTCCTTTGAATTGAAAAGGCCTTGGGGACCAGGCAGATTTGAACACTTAGATTTTTACCTCAAGATTCTTTTTCCATAGCTCCAGGTAACAAAACCAGGGCTGCACAAGCGCATTTTAGAACATTACTGGTGTTAGAAGTCACACTGTTGCTAATTATACAATGGCATGCCTAGACATGCCAAACTGAAAGGATTCAAAACATTTCTCTTCCTTAAGAAGCTTCTGTTCATGTTTCCAGAAGTCTAGAAGTTTCCCCCATGCTTCTCATTCCAGAAAAAAAAATGACTACTTCAAAATCTTATTCATAAATAAATATACCTAAATATGGCTGTGTCTGAAATAGAACCAACCTGCTAGTACAGCAGCAACTGTACCTATCAGTACGCTTTCTGCAGCCTGGGGTAATGGCAGCAGGCCAGCATGTTATCCTCTAATCCATAGCCGGTCTACCTTCCGAGTGTTATAAATATTCATACGTGCCATAGAAAGCTATAAAGGGCTTTATTCAAACATTTTTTGAATACCCCTTTATGTTTCCCCCAAAAGAAAGGATGCTTGAGAATTTTTTTTTGCACAAGGATCAGAGTGTNAATTCTCTCTTTTGTTCATACTCACAGACCCTGAAAACCAATTGCAACAAATTCGGTAATCCTCATTTCATACCTCAAGGGTGAAGATGCTCAAAACAAACAAAAACAAACAAACAAACAAAAACTTAGCATTGTCATGCTGGCTTGCTGTACCCTTGAGAGGCCAGCACCACAGAAAGGCATTGGTGTCCCTGGCTGCCCTGGCGACTTCTGCCCCTGTCAGGGGTTCCCACTGAGGACAGAGCCCAGCAGGTTCACACAGACTGCCAGCTCTGCTCACACCTGGTCCTTGATGATGAATGANTGACAACAATCCAGAAAAGGAGATGCAACCTTCTCCAAGATACCTAAGGGGAACTGTGGATAACGGTGACGTGGTGGAGCCAAGAGGAAGGATGGGCTGATTGATGGGGGAAAACGTTGGAAAGCTAGCCAACACTGATTGATCAGTGTTGATTGATTGATAATGCCACATTAATCAGTCAGTTTTGGAAAGTCAAGCAAATCTTTTTGAAATTCTATTTCATTTTCTAGTAACTTCTAACTTCATGGGAGAGCATTTCTGAAATCAACTGTCTGGTAATATGATTTATCAAACAAAATAAAACTTAGAAAGTTGCCGGTACAGAGGACTAAAGGCACTTTCCCAAATCTCTCCCTCCCTCTCTTTCCAGCAACAGAACCCTTGATTTTTAATGAGGCACACTGAAACCCCAAATGAGGGCTACGTTTCCTACCCTTCCTTTCATGTGACGAATTTTTTAGCCACTAAAATGTAAGTGGTGAGTACAGCTTCTTCCCTGGCCTTAGTGGGAAGAAGCCTATCTTCTTTCTTCACAGCTGAGATGTGGACATGATGGCAGGGAAGAAGCTTATCTTCCTTCTTCACAGCTAGGATGTGGACATGATGGNGTCCCATCATCATGGACCACGTGAAATGAGAAGAGAGCTGAAGCTAGAAACCTGGACTGTTCCTCAGAGCNGAGCCGCCATGCTCACTNAAGATTTTGAAGTGAAAAGAAATAAATTTCCTGTGCGTCTAAATTATCATAATGACCTTCAACCCGTCATTAATTTAGGCTTGTGTATTGTAGCTGCAGTGCTAGCTTAACTAATCAGTGGCTGTTAAACAAACGTGGCCACCCAGAGAGCAGAACAGTTAGGACCTCCTTGCTTACTGCCTAGCAGGGAGGTGTTCACTGCTGTGGACCTGAGGTACAGACATGAGGAGCCTACTCCTGGGTCATCTTGACTTTCCCTCTGCAGACTATGGAGGGGACACAGCCCTGGAAACTCAGAGACAACTCTCAGCATCCCCAGTAGATGGCTGGCTCAGTGTAGGCTGCCATGCTTGCCTGCTCTGGACCACGTCCTCCATGTTAGCAGTCAAGAGTTCTGAAGTCCGTCGACTCCTCGGGGAATGCTGGGTGTCACATCTCTGTGCCCGAGTGTATTTTATGGCTCAGTGTTCGGCTTAGCTGCTTCTTGGTTTTAGAAAGTTCCGGATAAGTGATCGAGAAGGCACTTTTCCTGTTTGCTAAACCGTCCACTTTGGGGAAACAAGCTTTTGTTCTTTCTTGAAAACACTGGGGAATGTTAGCTCTCTATACTAACAGGTCAGCAAGGAATCACTATTTGCCTACGGGTGTGGTACCTTTGCTTATAGTCTGTTTCCTCTGAGGTTTAAGACAGTGGACTTAAACCATACTTCCTAATCATCAGCCCATATGACCACGGTTGAGCCTTAGCCCACATGCAGTGGGGTGTTTCAAATTCTTCCGCAGACATACACACTAGCTTGATTTCAAGAAACAATTAGAATTACAGATTTCTGCTAAGAACTCTACAGTACTTTCTGACATACAGAAAGGCTCATGCACCATGGACCATCCATCAGCATGGCTAAAGCAGGCACGAGCCCCATTTTCTGTTGGGTTAACAGACTCACACAGAGGATAAGGAACACAAGGACAGAATTGAGTATGGACCCGAATGTCTCCCGAGTTCCAAATCCAGGCCACATTCACAATGCAAAACAATCTTGGGCAGATGCTTACCCCTTAGGGAAATGAAGCCCTATCACTCTGTCTCTCCAGGCGACACTCAGCCCAGGGATTGGGAGACAGTGTGGCATTCCATTGACATGGACTGTGCAGCTAAAGAAAGGCTCTGGCAAGGCCTGACTTATTGCTTCTCGGAAGATAAGAACACAAACTGCAAAGTACCTTTGCCAGACTCCTTCTTCTCTGGGCGGGAGCAGGGTAGAGGAGAAACGGCTGGAAAATACTGAATGTGAAGGTGCCAGTTTCACATTTGTTACTGACATTGTTGTTGTTGTTGTTGTTGTCATCGTCATGGAGATCTCTGAGTCTCCAAGTCCCCTCTCTGAACTTGAGTGAACTTTATGAGACTAAGCAATACACACTTAGATTAATACCCTGCAATAAAGATGGGCTGTAGCGCTGCCTTTTACCTACAGGCACTCAAGTCAGCCTTGGCAGATAAAGGTTTCAAAGGCATCCTGGGGCAGTCTAGCTGCACAAACCTTACAAAACAACAAGAAACCCAGAAGTCACTCCTGAACATTCGTGCATTTTAACAACAGGCAGCGGAGGGAGAGAAACACACCGGCATAAAAGCCAGCTGCTGCTGTGAGCCAAGGCAGAAACACCATTCAACTCCACAAAAGAGAGCTGACAGCAAAAGAGGAAGCCAATTTGAACCAAATGTTTCAAAACTCCATTCTGTATAACTACCTTTGTAACATGGCAGCATACACAGACGCTATTTGCCTTATTAGTACAAATGCAAATGTTATTTTAAAAAAAACATTGTGGTTAAGGTTATAATACCGCACGTACCATTTTTTCAAAGTTTACTAGATTGTCAATGAATGTCTTGTTCCCCTCATGGGTAAATGTCATATCTGTAAAGAAATAAAAGCCACATTCTAGTCACTAACCGAAATATGTCATACTAAGAAAGTACAATAGCACCATTAGCATATGCGGGTGGATTTGCATAACACTGCCACTGAAAAAGCTGATAATAGTTTCTTTTATGTTAGGTGTTTAACTTTCCAAATCACTTTACCTGAGGTTGGTAAAATCTCTAACATAAACCCTTTTCACTCACAAGGCTTCCAAATCACAGGCTTTTCATACCAACCCATTCCCAGCTTCCAACCCTTTCAGGACACTTAGGCCCAAGAGCGGGAATCAAAGGAGGTAGAAACAGGGTCTTTTTGTCAGACAGCCCTCTCAGAGGGTGTCTCTCATCCAAACCCCTCAAGTGCTCCCTCCCGCCTGGCCTGGGTGTGTCTTCAGCTTACCTTTAATAAGCAAGGGCATGAAAGGGATGAGGGGGGGATCCAGTTTAGCTGCTGTCAGCCTGTAGGCCCTGTGGTTTCTGGAAGGGTCCTTGGGAGAAACAAAGTGCTGCTTGTCAGTGATGAGTGATGCATACCACACCCCTTCTAACCTCTTAGCACGCATAGCCTCGTCATCCCACAATCAGGTACTTGGGGTGAGTTGTAACTATGGAAGCAAGGCAGATTTAAATGGGTTTGATTGCTTTTAAAACAACTTCACATGGGGGTGAGACAATATTGTCTTGGTTTTAGAACAACTTCACATAGGGGTGAGACAGTATTGTGTGTTTGTTTCCATTCTGGTTTGAAGGAGCCTCAGGAACCAAGGGGAAGCATCACTCTCAATGCAAAAATGAACTGTGTAGAACAAACCTCCACAGATTCCCCATTGCCTGAAGCCCCACCTCCTTCCCGAAGGTTGGCTCCCCACCCCATCCCCTACCTTGCATAGCCAGTTCTAACTCGCCCTCTGAACCATCCCCTGCCTCCCAGCAAGACCCATTCATCCCTTTCCTGTCTGGTAACACCTCCTAGACAACGGGGAGACATAATTTTGGCAAGCCAAGAGATGTAGCTTCCAACCCATAGCTAACCTGAGCTGTGTTAGGTAGGAACCCTATTACACTGCTTTTCTAAGTTACACAAATTGACCTTATGTGGGACATAAGTCCTCTTTAAGTTAGTTCCTGAGGGTGTCATTTATTAGTCAGACATGCTTGTTTTAGCAGCACTAAAAGGGATCATAAACTTCTTAAAGTCATACAAGGACAGATAACATTTCTGCAATGAGAACTTGAGCTAATCAGAAATTGGATTAATGCGGACATCGAACAGAATAAAGAAGCCACTGTCACTTACCATTAAGCTCTCAAACTCTGCATAGAACTTCTTAAACTTGCTTGGCAGTTTCTGTTAATAAAACGAAAATGACACACACATCTGTCAGATCCTATATCTAGATACAGATTGTGTGTGCTACCATTTCTAAGGGAAACACATTTCTTCTGGCCCCTAGTCCAACACCTCTGAGCCAGGATGAACTACCATGTGTCCTCTCACTTGAGAACAATCTCTGGAGTATGATGAACTTGCCTTTGAAAAGTCTTAATGTAGAAGAACTCCGAGAAGCTATGAATGCTTTGGCCTGACTGCTTTTATAATATATTCTTGACTGGATGATTCATAATCAGGATTGCTGCATTCCCGAGACTACAAGTGGCCTGGACCCTCCAAACCCTTGTTTCTAGTAACTCTTTGATTTCCCCAATTAGACATTTAGACGGGAGAATGTTAGGACAAAAGAGCCTTAGGAATGATACAGCCTTCCTCCTTCGTTACAAGGAAAGCCCGTGAGAAAAGGGGCTTCTTAGAGTTTTTCTTTTTATTTTTTTTTTAAACTGGTATTCCCTCAGTGCCCAACAGTGCTGAGGTACAGGGGTGCTCAGTTTCCTTTGAATAGTTGAAACCTGTGTTTTACAGATGGAAGGAGTTAGTCTCACAGCCTGCGTGTCCCTAAGCCACAGCTGGTCATCCCTGGCTCCTGTGGGTCACAGTCCCTGCTTGCTTTTCTGTCACTTCCCTTCCCTGCTCCGAGCTGCCCTTCCAAGCGAGCCCTTCTGCATGGTTTCTCTGCCTAGCTCCAGTGGAAAACATGAGAGTTCTACGAGGACACTGGCTTCTCCGTGTCTATGGTTTGGTTGTTGACAGCATCGCTCAGGGCACCTGCTGAGAGAGGCCAGGAGATCAGTACCGGATCCCCTTTCAATCCATTGCTTCCCATTTTGCTGAGAGCTGCTTTTGTAAAGCTGAACTTTCTACTGACAAACCCAGATGGAGCAGAGCCGTGTGTTTCCCCGCTGTGAGAGTGAGAAGACAGCAGCAGTACCGAGACCTGGAGATTCCCAGCAGCCCTGCTCTGCTTGGCGAGGTCTACCTTCTAGGACTACTCCACCAACCAGCCCCCTGCAGTCCTCAGAAAACTCCTACCTGTTCTCTGGTGTGTGGCTCAGACTGTCATATTCCCATTTAATCATCTGTAAAACTCCTGTTTTGTTTCTGGAAGCCAGTGCCTTGTACCTCCTCCACATCCCCTAGTATCCATTTTCAAGGATGTGGGAAATGTTGTATTATCTCTCAGATGACAAATTTGAGGCTGAAAGCTGTGGTGGGCATTAGGGGTCTGAGAATGTCACATGGAGCATCACCACACTGGATAGTAACTATAGTCCATTATAAAAAATAGACCTTTTTGGAGCTGGGCATGGCAACCCACAACTTTAATCCGCATACTCTGGAAGCAGAGACAGGTGGATCTCTGTGAGTTCCAGGCCAGCCGNGTCTCCATAGTGTATTCAAGGCCAACCAGGGCTACACATCCAGGACTACATATTGAACAGANCTGTGTGGATTAGAACCTTTGTGTCAACATTCATTGACACAGTCTGTTTTTGATCACACCTCTGTCACCCTAGCCCTCTTAACTTAGCCAGATTCTCAGACAAAGGCAATACCCAACGTGGTAATAAATCTTTTTGTCTGCTCTCTATCTACATACTGTTTCAAAAGAAGTGTTAGCAGGGGCCATTAGCCAATCCAGGGGAGGGCTAGGAAATTCAGCAGGCATTTGTTGTCATGAGTGGGGTGGGGGTGGGGCAATAGGAAGTGCTCCTGAAATAGAGTGGGTGTGGCCAGAGAAGGCAGCTCAGCATCCTAAAACACACAGGCAGTCCTCTGCTACTGGGACTGGTCCTCCCAATGTGTCACTAGCCCAAGGCTAGCACTCTCAGTGGCTTCCCCTCAGATGGGGGTTTCTGCCCTGCTTCAAGCCCTCCTTACCATAAGCTTTTTTATTTTATCCTTGCTCACTGACTGATCTACTGACTGTTCTCCAGTCCCCCGAGGTCATGCACCATTCCTTACACTGCTCATGTGGCTATTCTGCTGCTCACAGGAGCTGTGTGAGAAGCCCTTGGGAGGTTTTCATCAGACACAGAAAATAATCCAAATCAAAGATGCTCATGAGTGAAAGAAAGTTCTCCTCACAGAATTACATACACACTTCGACTCAAAGAAAGAAATGAAGGTTTATAAGTCACAAAAGACTAATCTTTTCTGTCAGAGACACACAATGACAGAAATGAAGTTCATAGACTCATGCCACTCTTACACTGNTAAAAGTTAAGGACCAGCCAATTAGCTGTCTCCTTTCACTGACAATGAACTGGCCAATTAGCTGGTTAGATCCTCCCTAGAGGCCTCTGAGGCAGCCCAAAGGGCCCAGATAGTACTCTGGTTGCTGTTACATGGAACCTACAGCTGGCCTCCATGGGTTCTCAAAAAAAAAAATTTAGAACTTCCCTTTCTTCTAACCAACTCATTTGGACTCTGTGTGGGGGATCAGTAGCCAGAGGCAGACTGCGGAGTGCAGACTACCTGAGGGGAATCCTAGGTCTCTAGAGCTTCCAGGTTGCTTGGGCAGTGAGACAGGCACTGCACAGCGGTATCACTGCTTGCTGATTATTGGCACACCAACTCTGTTCTTCTGCCGGCTGGAAGACGATACATCGGCGTGGCTCGCAGGCCTCACCAATTCCCTCATGCCTATATTCAGGGGATGAACTGCTTTGTGCTGCATGCTGCCTGGAATTTTAAGGGAAACTCAAGACAGAAGGACTTGTGAGGACCTGCCTCATAAACAATGGAAATATTTAGGAGAGTCGGGGAAGAAAATAGTTTCAAGAGAGAAATGGGTAGAAANTAATTCAAGGGGAATGTGGATACAAACAGTTGTTATTAAGTACCACGGCAAAGCGGGCCTCGTAGACATTCCTTGCCTTCTCTCTGCAGTGCCTCTTACACATGCTCGTGTATATTTATCAAGAGTCTATTTTTGTGAGTATGTGCTATTAGAGTTTAGTATTTCTTCAACTATGTCACATGAAAGGGGATCAGCACATTCTGAGTACCAAGCTAATGACAAACGAAGGTGTTTTTGAACCGTCAGTGAATCACTCATCCTATTTGTGACAGAAATTCATAACACACCTGCATAACTTTAGCTCCGAAGACAGTCCATGCCAACTGTTGCTCCTCTCTGAAGGGAGGAGTCACCAGGTGGTTATGAGACACGTGGTACTCTGCTGCTCCCAACAGTTGGCCTCTGTGCTGTTTTTCCCAGAAGCAAAATGACTACTTGGGTAAAATGGATCTTCTGCCCTCTTTCAATCATAGGCAAGGCTCAGTGCAAAAGCAATAAGCAGACAGTTTGGAGACAATTGAACCTGTGTGCAAAGCGACTTTTGCAGTCATCTGAGCAATGCTGTTCCTTCATGTTATATGTAAGACCTGAATTTATGATTATTTACATTGTAGAGATGGAAAAGCTAAGGTTCCCTGCCCCTCCCCCTACTGCCCCGACCTGGACAGTATCTCTTTAAACTCTCACTCTGAGATAACTAGAAAAAGGGAGACAGGTCATCTCCCTCCAAGGGTCCCACCTTTTCCATTGTTACACCAGTGTGAGTGCTATTTCTATAGAAAAGCTCACCAGTGAGCCCCTGTTTTTATTCCTAAGGCAAAAGTCACAGCTGGATCTCAGCAGCAGCTTACCTCCCACGTTAGTGCCAAGCGGCTCACGGCAACGTTACTGAGTCCCATGACGATGGCAAAAAAGGAATTTAGATTTTTGTACTCCTTGCAGCTGAAACACAAGAGGCACGTGTTTAAGTAGAATGCCACTTTTGAGCAAGATTAAAAAAAAATAGAGGTTCTATTTTCTGATAGTCATTAATATTCATCAGGACTGATTTATATGAACTGGCTATGATAGATTTAACGCACTGTAAGAGTTCTGCTTGGGTAGCCATGCTCTGCTGTTTGACGCCCCACTATAGTTTTAGAAAGTTGATGGTTTTGGCCACTGAGGTTTGGGTTGTGAGAAGTAATTTAAATTCACCTCCCCAGAGGGTTGTTATTATAATCCTAAACTTCCTAAAAGCTGTAGTGAATCTGGAAGGGGGAAGGGGCAGACATCCCATGGGATTGGCAAAGAGAAGGCAAAACGTTGGAGAAACTGAGGCCTGGAGATGGATGCTCTTACCTGGCAGGTAGGAAGAAGTTAAGGATGTCACAATGCTGTGGCCACCTTGGCCCCTGCATGCTATATTAATGACACTAGATAGTTGGAAAGTATCAGCTTCCAAGGTGTGGTCCTGGGGGGTTGGGCACTTGCTCTCCAGGAGTTTGAAGTTGGGAGATAATTTATTGCAGCAATAACAAAATAACCTTATTTTCTGTTTAGCTGACATGAGGTTGATAATCTGTGTTTATGCCATTATAAGTATTTATGAATCTATATTTGGGAATGAAACACGTGGACCAAGCCTATAAATTCTTATTAAAATGGTGATATCATCCCAGGTACTTGGTGTACCTGATGGCAAACAATAACCACCACACCCTAAGTTCTTCATACCAGGCCCCTAAACAGGGAGAGCATTCATTTCATAAAAAACACAAATCCTCATGGTTATCTAAGTTGACCAGCATCATAAATAAATGTTTGAATAAACATTTTTGTTAGAAAGCTCATTAAATGGTTGCTTTGGCTGCTCATATTGAACTCAAAGACTAGTAATGAGCACCTGCCCACATGCCTGTGGAGATGGCAAAATGCACTTGAGAGGAGCTATACTGGGTCAGATCACACATGAGAAAACAAGCAAAGACATTATGATACTGGTTAGTGGCTCCAGGTTAGGAGCTAATGTTACCACGTACACTTGCCTTTGTCTTGTGTAAGTGACTGTGAGTGAATGACTCAGAGCTCAGACCTGCTCTGTTACCAACTTTGCTTACCATTCAAGACAAGTCAGGAGATGACTGCATGCCTTGATTTCCTCTCATGTGAACAAAGGATAAAAACGCCTATGCCAGTCCTGTCTCTTAACTTTGCTAAGCTCCTANCAGGGCCAAGAGCTTAAAGAAAATACTGCAGCCCTCGAAAGACAGTAGCCTAAACGGAAGCTACTGCCTACAGCTTTCTGTTTCGTTCTCATNGACTCTGGGTTATGATAGTCTGCAGTCTTTAAGAGTCGGCTGAGTAAACAGGTTCATTATGGGACAGCAGCCTCCGAACAGGGCTGAATCGTGGTTGAATACCCAGCTGACATGTAGGGAAGGCTAAGTCCACCTAAGTAACCAACAGGAGTCAGAAGGAAGAGGGACAAATCACAAAGGCAGAAACATTAAAAAAAATATTCCTGGTTGTTTTGAGAGGCTTGTCTGTGTTGCCTCCATAAAATAACGGGCAGCTCCTCTCTTCCCTCCCTGCTGCACTTGGCACTAGCTGGCTAAGGTGAAGAGAGAACATGCTCCCTGAGATGGGAAAGCACACCCTGTCATAGTTTCCATAATCCACTCATTCCAAACACATGAAGGCATTTGCTCACTGCACAGAGGCCGTTCNTGCTGCTAGGGAAAGTGGCCACACTTGACTAAACCTTTCTTCAAATAGCCAGCTTTTCCAAAGAAAGAGCAAGCAGCATGTGAATTCAAAGGGTCTGGCATTCTATTGTACCGTCAACATTTTTGGCAAAACAACTCAAGGCATTTGGCAAGCCGGCACCTATAAAACACCAAGTAGCTTTTCCTTCTTTGTTTAGCTCTGGAAATCAGACTCTGTGTGGGATCCGAACGTTTGGCTCAAGAAAATTGCCTGGCTGGAGCCACTTGTTCTCCCAACCTTCCTGAGCTCGGGCTCTGCCTTTAGAAAGGGAAGGAGTCTCACAGCCACAAGCCACATTTAGCTTTTTTATTTTTAGTACTGTGGTGATACCAAAAACATGGAAGTAAACAGGAGGTCGTCAGGCGTATCTAAATAGCAAGAGAAGATTAAATTCATGTCAGGGAGAAACCTAGCTGGCCCCTGCAGCAAATAAATTGTTTCCCAAGAAGTGATTTAAAATAGAATATTTATAAGATGTTTGCTTTCTCTGATGTGTATGGAGATGATTTCCTAGTACTAGGTTAGCTGGCCTTTCTGCCTTTTACTGATTTTATTCTGGCTGAGGTGGATCAGCTGTTGTTCCAGNATGTTCTACTGCCCTCTACTGGTGAGAACGTGTCATGTGGGACACAGGCTGCAAGCCTCACAACAGAAGTTTCTGCAAAGGAACGTGTGTTTACTTAAAGCACTCNTCAAACACAAGGAGGGGGGAAAGAATCCGAGGAGCTCAGAGCAAAACTGATCCCCCTTTTACTCCAGCACCCGTATTACAAGATGTTAATTTATATATTGATGTTAACTATTAGAAAGCCAGAAGACCTTCTTCTTTTACAAGAATTCAGTGGCTGGCAGTTCCCCCAGCTTGCGTTGTGTTTTAAGATGTATCCCATGAGAACACAGCTCAGAGACTATGCTTTTCCCTCTCCAAAGTGAAAAATACTTACTGAGCCGCTATCTTGATAAACTTCTTCAAAAGCTGAACACGCTTGCTGAGCTGGGAACAAAGGCAAATCTCAGTGGCGACCCAAAACTGGATTTCATTAAATCTCCTCAGGAACAAATCCAAGTTCGCTGTGGTCTTCTTAAAATTATGCCTTCCAAATGTGTGGTAGATTAGCTCCAGCTAGAACAGAAAGGAAAACAATTTCACTTATTTGTTGGCTTTTAAATCAAAACGCCAGCCTGGCTCCTTTATTTGTCANGAAAGCGTTCTATCGAGCAGCAGATGTGAATTCAATCACTAACCCGGATGTGACTTGTCACATAGATTTGAAGGGCCTTCATGAGGCGTGTGGAATATATAAATATAAACTAGGTGTTATTGGCTTAATAGACTCTGGAAGACATAGCATAGCATCACAGAGATTTTTTTCTTTAATATTTGAGGATTTTATAAGCTCAGCATGCACAAAATNCATCATGTGGTTTCCAGATGTCAGCAGAGAGAAATGCAAGTTGAGTGAAGCACGCAGGCCCCATCCAGAATCTTACGGAACCCATGGATGCTCCTGGCTGGGCACCTTACCTCGTGCACACAGTTGAAGAGTTCCCAATCATATGTTGTCATCTGGTATGCCAAGTCTTTCGAGCTCATCAGTTCAAAAGTTCCCACTGTCCCAGTGGTTGGGCCTTCTTGTTCTGGCAAGGGAGTCTGGGAATAATTGTGAAAAACTGGATCAGAACCGCAAAAGGGATAAGTGCTGAGTGTCAGATGCTTTGGGGGGGGTTGATGGGAAAGGATTTGAGGACTACTTTGAGGCTTGTGTTGAAATGTTGTTTTTGAGGTTAAAAAATGCCTTTGCTGTTTGTTGTGTTTGCTTCCAGGCTATCTTTGTTATTACCATCATCATCACCATCATCATCATCACCATCATCATCACCATCATCATCATCACCATCATCACCATCA
>LZPO01076951.1:0-13787 GCA_001675575.1 Neotoma lepida
CTCTCTGCCTTCTAAGGTCGCAGCAGCGAGGATTTAGATGGCGAGAGGTGAACCCGGAACGCTCTCAGTCAAAAAGGCAGGCGAAAGGGACAAGAGAGGGAAGTCACGTAGCTGCCTTGATTTTTCAAGGGGCTCAGGTGTTTTGCCACGCCCTTAAAAGGGGAGGTGCTGGCCACGTAGCNGAAGCCCAAATACCTATCCACTACAGTCCCAGTGGCTGGGACTGACCAGTTTAGCTACCACCCAGAATCACATCCTGGGCCTTGCATTGGCCCACCCTAACATCTACCCAATCTATGACCTGCCAGAGTATGTGAATGGACTAGTCCTGCAGAATGATAACTGCAGGATCTCCATGACTCCTGGAAACAGCAGGATATTTGAAAGGAATTTAGATGAGGGTCCAGTAATGACACTGTGCCAGAAGCCTTAACCCAGACAAACGACTCATTGCAATGAACATTTTGCAGTGGGGCTGATTGGACAAAAGGGTATACTGCCTGATACACTGTAGCTACCAATGCCCCCAGGATAAATGAAGAGGTGTTGGAAAGATGTAGGAGTGAAGTGGTTATTGTTTGTTCAGTTTTTAATTAATTTGGGGGTTTTCTTTTGGCAGACATGCTGTAGAAGTGAGTGAGTGACTGACACATATGGAGGGACTGGGAGATGAGTGGGATTGGGGTGCATGGTGTAAAATTTCCAAATAATTAATAAAGAATTATGTTTTAGAAAAGATGCAGGTGTAGCCATAAGTTTCTTAGGTTGCCCCCAGCCCCTGTGGTCCAGACAAATCTCTGTCGCTCATGATCCAGCAGCCACTCAGACCCAAGTAAACACACGGAGGCTTATATTCTTTACAAACTCTATGGCCTATGGCAGGCTTCTTGCTAACTAGCTCTTATAACTTAACCATTTCTATTTATCTATGTTTTGCCACACGGCCACCCAGAGCTGATAGCAAGAGTTTCCACCTAAAACCTGAGAATTTAAGAAGAGATTATAAATATAGCTTAGAGGACCTTCTTAGTTCATGTTGCTCACAGCAGGCTGAAGTACAATGACATGTCCCCTGGCCATGGCAGGTTCATAGCATATGGTCTTGACCTATAGCATGGCAGTTTCCCGCTGCAGTACACAGAGGTGTCTCCAAGCCATGCAACACGCTGCTTGGTAGATTTATCTTTTGCTAGTATAGATAGAAGAAAAAAAGGTTTCTGGGCTACAGCTCCTTGATAGAGGCACAGACCCACTGCCTCCTAGAGTTGATGGAGAACATACAAAATCAGCTTCAAAACAACTGGCTGAGGCAATCCATCCTCACAGACTACAGCCAAGATTTAACTATAATTCTTAATTTTCTCAAGATCTCCATAAGATTATCAGCACCCCCAACCAGCAGGAAGTAGTATGAAAAGCTATGCCCAAATTCCCAAATTATTGTTTATAAATGTTTATTTTTATTTAAAAGGGATTGATTATAAATGCAATCTCTTTCTAAAGAGAAAAGGGCATAGTATTGATATGATAGGATAAAAGAGTAGATTATTGAATCTACTTTTAAAGAGCAACAACTTGTTTAAAATGTTTTATATTGCTATGGATTTTAGTTTATTGATACAAATTTAAAATTAATTTTGTTATACTGTATGTATATCTCTACTCTTATTTAAGGCATTTTGTTTGTGCAGCTCATTTGAAATTGTAATGTATAATTAAGAAATACAGATTAATAATTAGTCATTCATGATAATTAAACTTATAGTCATATTAAATTTTGTAGGTATACATAAATATATTTTAATTAGGTATGTAATCTTCAAACACTTCAAAGACCTAGAGAATATAACATTTAAAATGTTTTAAGAACTTTAACTTTTCTGGACATTGAGACATGTCTGCTCCTGGCATCACCAATCTACTTTAGAGAAGATGATGGGCATTAAAGAAACTCCATATGGAGTTTCCTTATGGCAAAAGTTAGCCATTTGGGCAAGAAAGTGTTCTTGCCTGAATTGCTTGACAAAATGTAGCATCAACTGGACATGCAAGACCCATGGAAAAATGGCCACTAAATTTTGCCAAAACAAGGCAAGATGATCCTTCAGCTGCCTGCTTTGCAGAGGAGACTGTCAGATATTCTGCAGGAAACAGGGAAAAGCAACTGAGAAACTCTAGGCCTACAGGCTGAAGATGGATGCCTCAATATTGCAAAGGAACTTTGGGTGACTGTACAGGCAGCCAGCTGTCTCTGTCATTCCAGAATTTTGGAAGTTGCTTACAATGCACTTACTGTTTACTTAGTTAATATATCCTTCTGCAGTCTTTGATGTAGTTGAAGACTAAATAGTTATAGTTATAATTTTCCTTGGTTATGACAAAAGATAAATTAGATATTAAACTTTAGACTCACAAATATAGGACAGATGATAGAATATTTTAATTTTGCCAAATACAAAGAGACTAGATATTGTAACTGTAATTCTTGCTTGATAACTGTTTGTTATATATAATTTTACTATATTAAAGTTAAAACCTTCCTTTTGGATTAGATAGAAAAGTGAAAGTGTTGGGGATGTCTTTCTGTATGCTGTGAATATATATTGTTGCCACTGGTTAATAAATAAGCTGCTTTGGCCTATGGCAAGACAGATTAGAAGCAGGCAGAAAATCCAAGGAGAGAGACAGGAAAGAGAAAGGTGGAGTCTGGAGAGTGATGTCAGCCTACCATCCAAGGAACAACATGCTAGAAGACTGGTAAGCCATGGAACATGTGGCAAAACATAGATTAATAGAAATGGGTTAATTTAAAATATAAGAGCTAGCTAGCAAGAGGCCTTCCATAGATCATACAGTTTGTAAATAATATNAGCCTCTGTGTGTTTATTTGCATCCAAGTGGTTGTGGGACCATGGGTGAGAGAGATTTGTCTAGACTGCAGTGGGCNGAGTGGGACCCGAGAAATTTAGGGCTACTTGTAGATGTTACTATAATAAAATTTCTGAGGTAGACAAACTTACAGAACAAAGAGGTTACAAAACAGGAGACTGAGCATCTGAAGTCAAGGCAGCCTTCTAGATGTAACCCCCGTGGGGGTTAGTGATACCTTGCAACATCACAGGAATGTATGCAGGAGGGAGAGACTATTCCCTAATAGGCTGTCAGAATCACACAGGTGTTAAACTCACTCTTATAACACCTGGATTTCAAGGAATCTTATGTGCCCTGAGACCCCTCTGAGTCCCTGGTAAAAGTAGCTTCCTTGATCACAGTAAAACATTGTAGTATGTTCACAGTTAAAGAGTCTATTATATCTCTCACAAGTTCTTTATATATTAACGCGTGGGGGACAAATCATTCAAAATCATAGCTGACTTCAATGCATTAGTTTGATGTGNAATAACTTAACACATGACATTCAGGCATCTAAAATATCAGAAATGGATGCATAGAAACAGAAAATATGAGTGGTAGCCAGGGGCTGACAGTTGGGGGACTGCAGAATTAGTGATAAATGGGCATGGGATCTTTTTCCAGGAAAAGGAAACCAATGATTAAAGTTGTGATGCCTCATAACACTGGGACTATACTGAGTGCATAGTAAAGTGGCTATGAGGTTTGGCTTTGCTATGTATATTTATTACAAAGAGAATTGGGAAAGTAATCTAAATCCAGTTATTCCTCTCCTTTGGACTACCCTTTTGAAAGTCTAACTTTTTATCAATTCTTTGTGGATTTCATATCATGCACCTTGATTCCATTCACCTCCTCATTCATTCCTTCATTATCTGCCCTCTGCCCTTGCAACCTCTCCCCCAAGGGGAAAAAAAACTCTAAAAGAAAGGAAAAGGAAAAAAATAAGAAAAGTATTGTTGTGGAAGCAGTAGTGTGACACAGTGAGTCACACAGTTTACCCTTTAGTCCACACATCTTTACTTGCAAGTGTTCATTGCAATGAGTCATTGGTCTGGTTTGAGGCCTCTGGTTCCTTGGGCCCTTACTGGGACTCCTCTTGGATATCCTGCTGCTGCCCTGTGTCATGGAGATCCTGCAGCTTTGGATCTGTAGGACCAACACCTTCACATGCTCCAGCAGATCATAGATGAGGTGGACATTGGGGTGAGCCAATTCAGCCCTGGTTCTGGGCCTGAGTAGTTGCAGGGTTGATCAACTTACTAGCTCNCCTACATCCTTTCCACCAGGGTGAGCTCTCTAGCACTGCCCTGGCTAGCTCGCCCGATTCAGTAAGCAGCAAGGGATGGGGGTGATCCTTTTGCTTTTATGCCCTTGAAGCCAATTAACTCATATCTACACCACCAGAGCCAGCTCTACTATGTTGCCCAGGTGAGGTACAGGAGACACTCCCCTGAATGCTGCAGCTGNTGAGAGGCAGGGCTAGCTCTCCCTCCTGCCAAAAGTGTCAAACGGTAGAGAGTGCCTTTTCTCCATCACCCATGCTACCATATGGCCAATGGGGGGCAGGGCCAGACCTCTGTAGGAGAATGTTTTGTCTGAGTCCCACCAGGCCCCATGGTCCCACACCGCTTATAAAATAATTACTCAGAGGCTTATATTAGTTATAACTGCTTGGCCATTAGCTCGGGCCTATTACTGACTAGCTCTTACACTTAAACTCATCCCATTTCTATTAATCTATATGTCACCATGTGTTCTGTGGCTTTACCTGTGTCCCATTACATATTGCTCCTTGGGCAGCTGGCTGGCATCTCCTCACTCAGCCTTCCTCTTTCCAGAATTCTCTTTGTCTACTTATCCTACCTATACTTCTTGGTTACTGGTCAATCAGCATTTTATTTATCAACCAATCAGAGCAACACATATTCACAGCATACACAAAGACATCCCCATCAGACCTCTTATGCTCATGTTCTCAACCTGATCACCTGAGCTCCCAACCACAGGGTCAGCTCTACTTTGCTGCCCAGGGGAGGTACAAGGACTGCTTTCCTGAGTGCTGCAGGTGGTGAAGGGCAGGGTCAGTTCTCTCACTTGCCACAGGTGGTGAGGGGTAAGGGAGTGGGGAGGGCATCTTTCCCTTGTCCTTGCCACAACTTAGCAGATAAGGGGGAGGTGGGACCAGCTCTTCCACTCTCAAACCTTCATGGCTGGCTCAACCATCACTCCCACCAATGGAGTCAGCTCTTCCATGTTGCTCAAGTGAGGGACAGGGCTTGCTCTCCTGAGTGCTACAACCCTTGGGGTGAGCTGACACTCTTGGTCGGGGTGTGGACATGCCAGCCCTGAGGGTTTGAGAGTGGGAGAACTGGTCCTGCCTCCCTCATCTGCCATGTGGTAGCATGGGTGAGGGAAAGATGCCCTGTTACTCCTCACCCTTCACCATCTGCAGCAGGTGGGAGAGCTTGCCTGTTGTTCGAATCTTAGAAGGTATTGTAATAAAGAAACAGAGCCAGATATCAGGGTGAAAGCTGAAAGATAAGAGAAGCAGAACTGCCAGCCACTAGTTCTTACTTCTACAAAATCCTCAGCCTAAAGAGAGTGAGTTCCTGTTTCCTCACACCTTAAATAACTTTTTCTGCCCTGCCATATTACTTTCTGGGATTAAAGGCATGTGTACTTCCCAAGCAAAGGCATGAGATCTCACATGCTGGGATTAAAGGTGTGTGCCACCACTGTCTGACTTTTATGTCTAATCTAGTGGCTGACTCTGTCATCTGATCCTCAGGCAAGTTTATTAGGATACACACTGGCCCTGCCTCTTGCCTGGGCAATATGGCAGAACTGACCCTATTGTTGGGGATGTGGATGAGCCACTCCAAGAATATGGCCCTGCTACTCATCTGCCACAGAGTGGTGTGAGTGAGGGAGAGATGCCCTTTCATTTCCCCCTTCACCACCTGTGGCAGGTGGGAGAGCTGGCCTTGAGATCATGAGAACAGGATAGCTGTCCTGGTACCTCTTTACCACTTTTCAAACCTCCGTTTTTACTTTGTTTTCAGTGTTCTGCTCTGTGAGCACCCCTCCTGCTTCTTCTTGCCCACTATAAAGCCTAGCATCTCCTCAACAGTTGTTCTCTTATTTCTGTTGATGTGACTTCCTTTACTAATGTAACTCAAATTACTCTAAACAGTTTGCTATTTTAAACTCCCATTCTCACATTTCTTTAGACAACAAAGCTTAATATGTTTGAGACTGAGCAGAGCAGTTTTTTTTTTATCCTATCTGCCATGTTCCCCTTTTCTTTGGTATATAAAACTTTTTGTATTAAAATTTAATTTAGCCCAAAGTGGCCAAAGCTGGGAGCTTGTTGTACCTAGAAGAAGGCATATTTGTTTTTGTTGCTTCTATTTTATGGATACATACAGTTGCATTGTGTATAGGATACCAGGTGATTTTTCCATATATTTATAATGTTAATGTTCAAATAAAGCCATTTTCTTTACACATTGACTTGATGTTGTCTCTAGAAGCAAGATCTACTCTGAGTTTTGCTCCAGAGCTCCCTCCATTTACTATGAGACAACCCTATAGTAACACAAATCTTGGCTCTGACAACTGGAGAGTAGATTACAAAAGAAGAGGTGGAGAATGGTGTGCAAACATTCTGGAAAAGGACATCAGTGCAATCATCACACAGCAGCATCATGCTTTCCTTGTTTCCAAGAATAATTCCTGATGAATCCCTGGGGTTCATATATTTTTCTCTGCTTCTCAACCTTTAGTTGTATAGGCAAGTAAGTGATGGTCACACAGCAAGTGTGCTGAAGTGGAATTAATTGTACTTGATGCCAAGTGGCATGTTTCTCCTGATACTTTTTAAAGGAGAGATTTGATTGATTAATTGAATGATCACTTGAAATAGTACCCAGGCCTCACACGTTCTCTTCCACTAAGCTTTCCTACAGCCTAGTATGAAATGATTTTCCTAAAGTTAATCTTCAGATGATTTGGTGTTTGAAATTCATTATTTTTTTAAGCTCTGGCAATCATCATAGATTCCTTTGTTTTATTTCTTTCCTATTTGTTGAAGGCCAATGTGGGCTGTTTTTTCTGGGGATGAAAATAGTCTTTGTTGAATAAATATTGCAGACAGTGTCCAAGTTTTCACTTGCTGAGGACTTGATGATAACGTAAGTGCCTCTTTGCTTGTAGGAAAGCCTTACACATTTGTTTTAGTCCATCAGACACAAAGGTAGCATTACTTTAAGCCTTATTTTGTATACATTGGTCTGAATCACAGAGGAACACCCCTCCCTGCAAAAAAATTAGTATTAGCATTCTCACGTGCAGCAAATATTACTGCACCTCATCCCCAGCCAGACACCCATGCTGCAATGCTTTCATCTCCTTTACCTCACAATACACCTTATTCTTTTTCTTTTTTCTTTTTCTNTCATATAATACATTCTGACCACAGTTTTCCCTCCCTCTATTCCTCCCAGTTCTTACACTGGAGATGGAATTGGAAACTTTTGTCTTTAAACATTTCTTCAGCTTCACCATATATCCCTTCAGTTCATTTACTCTATAATGGGTACTTAATAATGTGACCTTGTATTTCCTGGAGAGATTTAGGAGTGGGGTAGGACACAAGTAGCTTCAGAACCACACCAATTTTAATTATGTATTTCAAGTAAGAAAAGGTTTAGGCAGACAGACCTGTCAGGAGACCTCAGAGCAAAGCCCAGGTTTACTAAGGATGGTTAGATAGTCACTGGTAATATTAATTCTTGCTTGTACTGATAATGTTCCTGGCATATGATTCCTTCTCACTGAATAGAAGGGGTTTGCTAGCTTTAATTATTTAAAGCAATTCTTATTCACACTACATATATTCCAATGATTGGTCTTGACCTTCTGTCTGTGAGATGAGTAGTTTTTATTTGCTTTCATGTTCTGCTGAGTGCTCACTAGAACACTCTTGCTAAATAAATAATAGCAAAAACTTATGCTCCTGTACAATGGAGAATTTTTGGAATTGTTGGTTAATGACCTTTTTAGGACTTACAGATAAATATCAGACATAAAATATTTTGACTTATATATAAATAACCAGCTCTCAACATATGGTGTTCAGAAAGAAAGCATGAGTGCATATTCAAGGAATTAATTGAACTAATGTGCTGTGTCCATATCCAGCATAATTTGTCCTAATGGTGCCATGGACCCAGGAATGTGAAGATTAACATTCAATTTCAGAAAAGCAAAGAAACAGCTACAGGAAAAGACCCCAAAATGCCTCTGTTCATGAACTAAAGAAAATCACAGCCAGAAAAGCACACTGACAGAGACTGGTGGAGGGCAGCATTCACCTCCTGTGTCTCCACACTCAGCACTGATTCACTTTTAACTGCAGGAAAACCTATAGTGGCATTTGGCTCAAAGAAAACATGTCCATATAGGCTTATCTGTGGATGACTTTTATTATTTTTTCTGGTTTGTCATCTCTCAGAATGAGCATAGAGAAATCATACCACCGCTGTGTCTTTGAGCAGATATCTCTAAATTGATGTTTTCCCTCCTCCTCCCTCCCTCCCTCCTTCCTTTCTCCTCTTAGTTGTTTCTTCCTCTTTCTAGTCTGCCCTTTATCCTCCTACTTCACATCCTCCTTCATTACCACTTTGAAAATATCCTCTCCAAAGTAGAAAGCAAGAGATAGAAAGACACACACACACACACACACACATACACACACACACACATACACAGAGAGAGAGAGAGAGAGACAGAGAGACAGAGAGACAGAGACAGAGACAGAGACAGAGACAGAGACAGAGAGAGGAATCTTGCTCATGTAATTAAGGAGTCACTGGTGGTGGTATTTTAAATGTCTCAGCTCATTCTATAATTGAAACCTTCAGTATCCTGTGGTTCACTGAATAATGTCTGCAACTTGGGAATCAAAAATCTCAGAGAGAAAGGGAAGCCCTGCCAGTTGTCCAGCATTGATACTCCTCTTTGGACTGACACCAGCATTTCCATCTGCCTCATGATGTACCAAGAGAACAATCACTTCTCAGAGCTAGCTTGGCCTTTGGTGATCTTGGTATAAGGTCATAAAATACATCCTGTCAGTCAGTGTGAGAGAGAGGNCCCACATACTCAGCACCCTCAGAGCCAAAGGGGAAACTGTTTTATTTTTCCAGCAGAGCTAACTCTAGACACTAGAGGGAGTTGTGATTTTGTTCACAATTCAATTTTCATTTTAACATTNATTACATGTTTTGTTTATTTAGTTTTTACTTTTGAGATAATAATGTAATTACAACACTGCTTTCTCTTTTCTTCCTCCAAGCCCTCCAATACACCCTTTCTACTCTCCTTCAAATTAATGGCCTTCTTTTATCATTGTTATTGCATGCATTTATGTATATTCATATATATTCCTTTATATAACCTGTTTAATCTGTAGAGTGTTATTTGTATGTGTGCTTACATGTTTTAAGTAGCTCTTTAAAGAGGACANAAACAGTTTAATCCAAGTTATAAGTGAATAGATGAAACTAAATTTTCCAGTGGAAAACTGAGGATCCATTTGACATTCAGTTTTGTGGAATGAGTCCAAGTGAAGAGATCCAGCTTTAAAACAGTAATGTGGAACATTAGAGCAATGCACATTGAAGACTTCTCTTGTGTGCACAGCTTTAACCTGCTGAGCTTCAGAAAATGTATCTCTATCCCATGTTTTATGTACATGAATGGCCGTGTTCACATACACAAAAATGTATGTGCATTTATCTGAATGATGTACTTGAATAAAGTATTAGATTTTTTTTATAACAATTGTTCCATGAATGGAACAGCAGTTGAGAAAACTGTTTTTATTTTCTTCTGTTTTGCAGTTTAGAGCTATTATTTCTTCCAGAAAGAAGAAAGTATATGTTACATACTGTTTTCTTTATGCACATTGAAGTAAACTGCATTGTAAATTACTCACGTCATAATTTCACACAAAAGTGTATAGTGAAATTTTATTTAAGTGGTTCCTTTATATGCATAGAAATATAAGGAAAGGCTGAGTTCAGAAAACATACATTGAAGCCCAAACGTTATAACTTACTCTTGGAGGATAATGAATATGTGAAAAAGAAAGAAGTCATTATTTAAATAAAAATTTGATCTTGAACTATAAAAATAATCTCCTGAAAGTCCTACCATGTTTTTCCCCAATTACACAATGACTAGAAAATATTATCATTTTAATTTGCATTCATCTTTGTGGTGGTTAGAAAGAAAATGGCCCTCAAAAATAGTTGTACTATTAGGAAGTGTGGCTTTATTAGAGAGGGTATATCCTTGTTGGAGGAAGTGTGTCACTGTGGGGGTGGGCTTTGGGACCTCCTATACTCAGGATACCATACAGTGTGACTGTCAGTCAGCTTCCTGATGCCTGCAAGATGTGGCACTCTAAGTCCCAGAACTACATCTACCTGCATGCTGCCATGCTTCACTTCATGATCATAATGGACTGAAACTCTGAAACTGTAAGTGAGCCACCCTCAAATAAATATTATTTTTATGAGCTGCTGTGGTCATGGTGTCTTTTCACAGTAATAGTAAACACTAACTACAACATTAAAACTCATCTAATGTTATCATTTATATTACTTTTGCATGTGCTTGCAAATTAGTGAGTGTGCCTGTGCAGGCATGTGTGAGGCTGGGCATGTATGCGTGTGCATATGTGGAGGCCAGAGGACAACCTCGATGTTCCTCAGAAATGTTGTTCATCTCCTTTGACATAGGGTCATTCACTGGCCTGGAGACCAAGCAGGCTAGACTNCTCAGTCATCAACACCCTAGAATTGCCAGTCCTTGCCTCCTCAACTCTGTGATTACAAGCATATGCCTCTGTGCCTGTTTTTTGTGTGGGTGATAGAAATTGAAATAAGGTCTTCCTTACAGGGTAAGTGCTTTACAAATGTGCTATTTCCCTAGCTCTAGAACTTATCTCTATCACTTTTAGCTCCTAGCCTTAATTTTAATTCTATAAGAGATTAATGAAATTTGGAAATTAGTATTCTCTGCATATTATAGAATATGGGTTTTATTACACAAATTCTCTGCATATTATAGAATATGGGTTTTATTATACAAATTCTCTGCATATTATAGAATATGGGTTTTATTATACAAATAAAATTGAAAAAAAGGTTATCAAATTTTATTCCTTGGTTTAATTAAATAGAAATCCATGCATCATTTTTTTCTGATAAATTCTATGAAGTTAATATTATGAAATAGTATGAAATTTTTTGAGGAATCTGATATATGAATGTAGGAATAGGGGATTCAGGAAACCCTTTTGTTCCTTTAGAGAGATGCTCACTGAATATTACTCCATGTTCTGTTGAAGTCCCAGAACTCTCTTTCTTGTGCTTTTGTAATACTTCTAAAGACTTTTTTCTATGTATATGTGTGTGCTTATGAATATAATTATGTGTGTGCATATGTGTGTTCTGGAAATTATTTTAACTATGTGAAGATGTGTTATGTTTGTTTATGCTGTGGAATATTATTTTAACTGTGTAAAGGTGTATTACATTTGCTTATGCTGTATATGTTTAATTATGCAAAGATGTGTTGAGTTTGATTCACCTTGACTGACTAAGGCACCTGATTGGTTTAATAAAAAGCTAGATGGCCAATAGCTAGGCAGGAGAGGAATAGGCAGGGTTGGTGGGCAGACAGAACAAGTAGGAGGAAGAATCTAGGTTTGATAGAAGAAGAGAGGAACTAAGATAAGGAGGGAGAAAGAGGGACATGCTTAGGGCCAGAAGCCAGGCAGCCACCAGCCAGACATGAGAAGCAGTGAAAATAAGATATACAGAAGGGANAAAGGTAAAAAAGCTACAAGGCAAAACATAGATGAAGAAACAGGTTAAGTAATAAGAGCTAATAAGAAGTGAGCCTAAGCTAAGGCGGAGCATTCATAATTAATAATAAGTCTCTCTGTGTCATGATTTGGGAGCTGGTTGGTGGTCCAAAAGAATAAGCCTATGTATGTGTGGAAGACAGAGGTTAACATCAGAGTATGTATGCATGCTCATTTGTGTACATACATCTGCATGCACGCAGAGGTCAATGTCAAGTGTCTTCCTAAGTTACTTTCAACCTTATTTTGGAGACAGGCTCTCTGAAATTTGTACTCACCAATTTGCCTATATTGGTTAACTAGTCAGCTCTAGGGATGCTCCTTTCTCTGCTTTCCCAGTGATGGATTTACAAGCACATACACTGTGTCTGTTTTTTTTTATTTTTAAAATATATCAGTATAAGTTAATTATGAAAATGTATCTCATTCTTGCATTTTGATAATATACATCATGCATTTACTTTGCTGTCCTCTCATATTCCCACTTATTACAGTTAATCCCTTTCCTTTTCCCAACTAAATCCCTTCTACTTTCATGACTTATTTCTGTGTGTGTGTTACTCAGTGAGTTTCCATAAGATTGTTTACAGGAGCATAGGCATTTTATCAGTTGGTACACCACTGATAAAAATGTTTCTTCCTTTCTCATTACCCATTAACTGCATATGTATTCTCAGAAGAGTGGTGCTTCATGAGACCCAGTCCTTTCCATAACAGGATGTGGTCAGGCTCAATTTTGTGGCGAGCTAGTACAAGCAATCACAGCTATTATGTATTCAAGAGTGAAACAATTATGCTATGCCCATGAAGTCAATATTCTATATTTCTTCTGCACCTTTCTATGGCTTGTACATTCTTTCCTATCCTTTTTGGATGATATTCCTTAAGCCTGAGAGATGGCAATGTAGACATCTCATTTATGCTGAGCATCCAAAAATCACTTAATTTCTGTAATTTTCCCAGTTATGAATCTCTATAGTGACCACTGCAAAAAGTGTTTCTGACCAAAGATGGCAGCAACACTATTCTATGGGCATAAGCATAACTATTTAGAAGCCAAGTTTATAGCCACACCATTTCCGTTTATCAAAACAACAGTGGTAGCTTCGCTATTAGAGTAAATGACCTGTTTAGTCACAGGATTTTGAACAGGTTTAGTGTACCAGATGTGAATCTCTTGCTTTGATGGAACACCAAATACCATCAGAAAGTGATTGATTACTCCCATAATATGTCACTATTGAACCAATGGGCTCATTTTCCCTGGCTGGACACTCAGCTTTTTACATGACTCTGTGGATTAAACTTTGGTCCTCATATTTGGGTGGTAAAACAATTTACTGCTTAAGCGACTTCCCCACAGCCCTGGCTTCCCAATATTTTTAAGCCACAGCATCTCACACTTACAGTCTTCCATTCCTGAACCAGCAGCTGGTTGTATGACACTGCAAATATTTGAGCTATGTGCCCTGACCTCTTGGGGGACCTAGAAACTTTCCTTCATTGACCATCTTTCTCAGTCTTAGAGGTCCATGGCAGCCATTCCTTTCTTAAAAAACACTCATCCAACTGATGAGAGAGAGAGGAGAGATTCTATGAACAAGGGTCGTTGAGATCATGATGGGAAAATGTTCAGAGCCGGCCAGCCAGGCTGGTGGAAATGCATAAACTGTGGACCAATAGCTGTGGAGCCTCCATGGTGCTGGGCTGGGCCCTCTAGAAGCTTGAGACAGTTGTTTAGCTTGAACCGTTTGGGGTCTCCCAGGCAGTGAGATCAGAATCTGTCCCTGGTACAGGGGCTGGCTTTATGGTGTCCAGTGTCTATGGTGGGACATCTGGCGCAGCCTTGGAGCAGGGAGGAGGGTATTGGACCTGCCGCAACTGAGTATGCCAGGCTTCGGAGACTCTCCATGGGAGTCCTTGTCTTGGAGGA
>LZPO01076951.1:15737-31610 GCA_001675575.1 Neotoma lepida
CACACACACACACACACACACACACACACACACACACACACACACACACACACAGAGTGACCCAGAGAATACTGAGACCCGAGCAGAGGAGGCAGAAAGTTCCCTGCTCTATATAATACACAGGCTCTGAAGTACCTCCTGTTGGCCATCTGAGTTGAGAATTAAAAAATTTCAGTGAGTAAAACTGACAGGCCAGGCCAGGCCATGAGAAACCACAAAAGAGGCATTCCCTCCAATGTGCTATTTCTAAGTGTGTATTCTCTTTCTCCAGGTGCCATGTGTTAAACTATAATGGTCCCATTAATTATTTAAAAATATACCTTGTTTACTAGATTATAGTTTTCTAGATTAAAATATGGGTCAGGTTATATGGGGAGACCTTTGTGTGTGGTTTTCTACTCTTAATTTTATGCCCAGGACACAGTTGTTACTTTTACTCAAGTTATACAGAATCAACCCCAGATGTAGTTGCATTTTAGTGTTCAGTTCAGGAGTCAGCGTTTCTGTTTCTTCCTTAGTGACTTGTGAAGTCTAATTTAAAATGATGCTCCACTGAGAAACTACTACATTGTCTAGTAGAACTCAACTGCTCTGATAGTATCCCCTAAATTCACTGTCTAGGTAAAGGAATCAAAAGTAAATTCTGAAAATTAGTTTCAGTTTCATTTTCAAACTTGTATTCAACACTTTGGTGAACCAAACTCCACAGAGATGATCAGTTTGAGAGAAATGGAATTAATTTCAGAATATTTAGCTTTAGAANTAAAGAGGTAAGTAACTCAGTGCAGAAAACACTTTGGTAACAGAGAGCTAGTGGGCTGGCTGAGTAGAATCAGACAGAATATATTCTTGTTTAATGCCAGTCTTCCTGTTCTTATGATGCCTTTCTTCCCAGCCAGGAGAGCTGCAAAGTAGCCAAGACAGTGCTGCAGGAAATCTTCATGCTTGTAAAAGTGTTCTTTGTTTTGCCTTTTCCTTGGCCTTCTCAATTCCAGCCTGACTTCAACATATGTAACACCACACTCAATTTCCCTAGGATTTGGCATTGTTCTTTAATTTCTTTCCTATAGTTTTTTCACTTCTGTTTTTCATGTTTCAGCTGTCTTTTTTCTATCCTTGCAGATATTTAACCCCTGTTACATAATCTGCCAAAGTAGTTAGTGTTTAGAAAATTAACAAGCATATATCTCTATCTGTCCGTCTATCTATCTATCTATCTATCTATCTATCTATCTATCTATCTACCTACCTATTTATCTATTTATCTATCTATTATCTATCATCCATCTATCTATCTTTGTGTATGTGCATGTCTGTGTATATTTGTGTGGGTTCATGTGTGTGTTCCTGCACATGCTTGTTACTACTTGCACATGTGGAGGTTAGAAGACAACCTTGAATGTTGTTATTTGGGAACAGTTCATGTTAGTTTTTGAGACATAGTCTCTCGTTGCTCTTGGTGCCACAGTGCAGTCTGGCCTAGCTGGCCAGGGAGCTCTGGCTCCATCTTTGTCCATCTCCCCAGTGCTGGAATTAGAAGAATGCATCAAGACACTTGGCTTTCTTTTTATTCGTGGTTTCTGTTTTTTATTCATGAGAATGAATCTGTTGTCTTCATACTTGAGTATCAGTACTTTACCACTGAGATATTCCCTCCAGTGTTTGTGTGTGTGTGTGTGTGTGTGTGTGTGTGTGTATGTGTGTGTGTGTGTATGTGTGTGTGTGTGTGTATGTGTGTGCAGAAATGTATACATTTGTAGATTGATTTTATATTTCCACCTTTATGTGGTTTCTGGGGATCAAATTCAGTTTGTCAAATGACTTGCATTATTAGGTAACAAATACTTTTACTCATTAAGCCTTCTTTTTCTTTTTTATTTCCTATTTTACTTTAGTCCTCTCTTTATCTATCCCTGTCTCCTTCCTATATTTTTGTTTCTGTTCTCTTTAGTTCTTTCTTCACAGTTTGCTTCTTTTGTCTGTATTTTCATTCTTTCTCTATTTTTGAGATTTTATTTATTTATTAATACTTATGTATGCATGTATGAGCCTGTGTGGGTGTTTGTGTACCATGTGCATGCAGGGTCCAGCAGAGACCACAAGAGGCTCAGATCTTCTGAAACTAGATTTGCAGGTTATTGTGATCCACCATGTTTATTCTGGTTCCTGAACCCAGATCATCTGCAAGATCAGTAAGTACTTTCAACCACTGAGTCATCATTCCACCTCAGCCCCATCTCTACTCTTTTTTTTTCCACATGGCCTATTTTCTTAGGCTTACCATGAACCCCAATGACCTGATATCATTTGAAATTACATTGTAAAANTTAGTGCATTTTCTAAGTGAATTATAAACATTTATTTCTTTTTAAGTGCCATACTATATGTTACAACATTAAAATTATAGACTTAAATAAATATACAATTCCCTAAAAATTAATTTGTATTTTCTTTTACAAATTTATGTTTTGTTTGTTTCATTATGGTAAATTATTACTTTGTTAGCAGTGTTTAGAATCTGTTTATCACTGTTCTTTTGCTTCTGATGAGCTGGTTCAACTTTTTTAAAGATACAGCATATAGAAAAAACACAAAGCCAAATTGGTGGTTTCCAGCATTATGGAGCAGCCTGTGATGTTTTTAGGACATTAAAATGACTTTTGTAGTTAAAGTTTTATATGTTATTGAGGATTTGATTAACAAAATCCCNGTTGGCCACCTACAGAGAGAGTGATAGCCTACTAGTAGACATCTCTATGTAAGGATATAGCTGCGCACTTGAGATACATTTTCTGAGATAAAAGTTGACAAGGATGATGTGCAATTTCTTGACTCAGCAAGACGTAAGCTAATATACATTACATTAAGAAGTAAATTGGTTTTATTGAGTACTTGGTTAGGTAGTAAGTAAGTGAGCAAGACTGTATCTTACTATTCAAGTTTTTGGCTACTGTAAAGGGAGTTAATAATATATGAGTCAGAAATTCTTAACTCGTGATTAAGAAGGTAATTTGCCTTCTATACTCCACATAAGCTAAATCAGAATTCTTATAATTTGCTTAAATTTTATTTTTTATTTATTTTCTAGAATACATCATTATGCACAACATCAAGTTAAATTACTGATGTTTCATGACCTCATGGGCAAACAATCAGTAGCACAGAGAACAACAGAAAATCATTATTCTTGGATGCTAGTCTGCTCCATTTTAGACTGGCTTCTTCCTTTCATTGTGAAGTCTTCCTCTTCTTGAAGTCTTCTTTTTAAACCATCCTGATTTGTGACCTATTTATACCTTCACAGGTGCTATTGACTGAATGAAGAAAATTATATGAAAAGTACCCTATAAAACCAAAAGTTCAGTAGATTTTATGTGGCAAGTTTTGTCATTAAGCAAAGGAATCATTTGATAGAGTCACTGTATTTATCCAGACATGTGCAGGAGTTTGAAGCTTTCTTTCTCTGGAAATGTGAAAAGTAAAAGAGAGATGTGGTTTACATACCCACTGACACATTAGAAAGAGTTAATTTTCCCTTTGCCAGCAGGAATCAGTTGCAAATATCTTGTTGGCTAGTGGTAGAAAGAACCATGTCTCAATTTTTCCTTGTCAGTTCTTTGATACTATTAAGCTTGGAATAATGAAGATCCTATACATACTGCCACAGTCTCCGTAAGTTCATGTGTGCATCAGTTCTGTTGTGTTTGGACAACACAATTTCCTTGGTGTCATCCACCACTTCTGGCTCTTACAATCTTTCTTCCTCCTCTTCTGCACAGATTCCTGAGCCATGAAGGGAGGGCTTTGATGAAGACATCCCATTTAGGACTGAGTGCTCCAATGTCATCCACTCTCTGAACATTCTCCAGTTTTGGGTCTCTCTGTTCATTACTATTTATTGCAAGGAAAACCTTCTCTGAGCTTTGAGTGATGACTGAACTGTGGGTATAGAAATTGGTCATTAGGAGGCATTTTATTGCTATGTTCCTTAAACAGAATAATAATAGTAGTTTTTCCCCTAGGCCTATAACCTATCTCAGATTCTTGGCCACTTTAGCAGTTTCAGATATAGGTTCCATGTCATGGAGTGGACCTTAAATTCAATAAAAAATTGGTTGTTTATTCCCATAACATTTGTGCCACTGTTGCACAGGTCCCATGCCCAGAAGTGTTTGGCTAACACAAAATAGACTCCATGTTTTTTGTTTGTTTGTTTGGGAGGGTTGATTTGATTTTTGTTTTGGGAGTTTTTTTGCTTGGTTTTTTGTTTGCTTGTTTGTTCTGATTTTTGTTTTTCTTTTGAAAGACAGAGAAAGAAAAGAGTAGGAGAACATGAAGCTGGATGGTAGAGAGGTGGGGAGGATATGGGAGGACAAAACATGACAAAAATATACTATAGGGAGAAAACAGAAATGAAAGGGAAGATTTTAGAGAGAGAGAGAGAGAGAGAGAGAGAGAGAGAGAGAATAGCTTCCAATTGAAATAATAGAGAATAAGGAAAATGAAGCTCTACAGATCTTTCTTGATCTGTTGACCCAATTACTGCCAGCAGGAAGACTTTTCCCAAGCTGTGCTGTTGTACAGATGTCTAAAACATATAAAGTAATTTTACTGGGTCTGCACTTTCCTTGAACAATAATAATAAAAAACAACTTTCAAACAGTGACATGATACCAATGCACTATACTTGCCACTTTAATCAGATATTGCCTTTATGTCTTCAGTATAGTTTATCTACAGTGATAATGGACCACACAAAAGATGTTAAAGAAGGACCACCCTTCTATTTTCTACTTCTACAGTAAATATCTGAGGTTGGATTTTTTTTAAAATAGCATAAACTCCCCCAACTTTTACTGAAGAGAGATTTATGGTTCTCACATGATATATCCTGATTACCATTTACTCCTCCAATCCTCCCAGTTCCTCCCCACCTTCCCTCCAATCCAGATCTACATTTTTTGTGTCTCTCATTAGAAAAGAAAAAGCCTTTAAGGCATAATAATAAGATAAAGTAAAACAAAAACTAACACATCTGAATAATACAAAACAAACAGGAGGAAAAGGGCACAAGACAGGCATGAGAAACAGATAGACACAAAGACCCATGTATTCTCACACTCAAGAATTCCAAAAACATTAAGCTGCAAGCCATACTATATATGCAAAGGCCTGTAGGGTAAATAAAAAAGTAAATAAATATATAAAATAAAATTAAAATTAAGAAATATATTAAAATTTTAAAAAAGTCATTACATGACACTATGATACAAGAATCCTCTGAACAGGCCATTGAAGTCATTTTCTGATGGTCATCTACTGCTGAGCATGCAGCCTCAGCCTACCCTTAACAATAGTTTGTTTCCCTGGTAGATTCCCTTGGAGAAAACTAAATTTTCATTTACAAGTGGTTATTAGAGATAGTGTCTGGGACAGGGATAGGGGCATGTGTCTACATCTTCTTTCAGCTCTAGGACTTCATCTGGTACAGACCTGTGTAGGACTTATGCATGCTGCCTCAGTCTCTATGAGTTCATATATGCATAAATCACCAAACNTGTTGATTTGGAGGGCATTGTTTCCTTAATGTCCTCCATTCCCTCTGCCTCTTACAGTCTTTCCACCTCCTCTTCTTCAAGGTTCCCTAAGTTCTGAGGGGAGGGATTTGATGGAGACATTTTGTTTAGGACTGAATGTTCTGATGTCCCTCAACTCTCTGCAAATTGTCTTACTGTGGGCCTCTGTATTTCCTCCCATCTGCTATAGGAAGAACCTTCTCTGATGATGGCTGAGCAAAGTATTGATCTATGATTATAGCAGAATGTCATTTGGAGTCATTGTATTGCTAACTTTTTGTTTGTTTCTCACAGCAGTGTGTGATTTTATCCTATCTAGTAGTGTCACAGAAGCCAGAATCCTTGAGCCAGACCAATGACTCCAATCACTCATGGCAGTGAATACTTGTAGGAAAAGATGTATGGACTAAAGGGCAAATTGTGTGCTCAATGGGTCACACTACAGCTTCTGTGATGATATTCTTCTCTATCTCTCTTTTGTTTGCTTGTTTGTTTCGTTTGTTTGTTATGTTTGGTTTTTGACTTTTCTTTTAAATTTTCTTTTGTTGAGGGGGGAGGTTGCAATAGCAGAGGGCAGATGTGAGGAGCTGGGGAAATAAGTGGGATCAAGCTATGTAGTCTCAAGTTCTTGATCATCTAAGTAGTGCTGGGTATGGGTTCCACCTCGTGGAGTGGGCTTTAAGTGAAATCAGATATTGGTTGGTTACTCCCACAAGCTTTGTGCCACCTGCACTAGTGTATCTTGCAGGCAGGATATCTTTACAGATCAAAGGGTTTGTGCCTGGGTTGGTGTTTATGTTTCTCCTTTGGTAGCATACAGAGTATTGTCCTGTATCAATGATGCTAGCACATAAGGATGAAGGTTCTGTGTAGGCACAAGCTTGACTTCTCCATGTTCAATGAGTTGTATAGGTGTTGTTTTTAGCAGTAGGACCCTGTTGACAGTTTGTGGAGAGCAACATACATGCTTGGCAACAGCCTGGGTTGTTTAGGGGTTCACATGGGACTTCATTGGCCAACAACTTAATTAGATATAACCTGATCCTGGTACTGGAAACTTCATTTGGTGACAAAAGATGGCTAGCTTGGGCCTGTTTCCCCCATGATTTCATTTAGATTGCCTACATATAAGTATATATTTTAGGAAACATCAATTATATTAGGTTTCCATATGACCCCTCAATGGTCTTTAATTTTATCCGTCACTCTCTGTATTTCCTCCCTTATCCTTCTCTTTCTTTTCCTTTCTCACTTGGTCCTCCTGTTACAGTGCCCCTCACCCACGTATATCTATTCTATTTCTTTTTCTTTTTAAAAAAATTCTTTTAACTTTTATTGATTATTTGTGGGTTTCACATCATGTATTCTGATCCCACTTATCTCCTTGCCCCTTCACATTCACCTTCTGCCTTTGCAACCTCCCCCCACCCCGCAAACAAAACAAAATTTAAAAGGAAAACCAAAAACCAAACATAAACAAAACAAAACAAACAAACAAAAAAGAGAGAAGAATCTTCTCATGAAAGCTGTAGTGTGGCTTATTGAGCACACAGTTTATCCTTTAGTCCATTCATCTTTACTTGCAACTATTCACTGCCAGAAATCATTGGAGTCATTGGTCTGGTTCAAGATTTCTGGCCTCTGCTACACCACCGATAATGAGCTCTCACTGGGGTTCCTCTTGGATATCTTGTTGTCCTGTGTCATGGAGATCCTTCCTGTTTTGGATTTGTAGTTTGTCCCTTCACATGCTCCAACAGTTCATATGAGAGTGGGAGAGCGAGCCCTGATCTTCACTTGCTGCAGCACACAAGAGAGTAGAGCTCTGCACCCCATCTATGATACATACTAGATCTGATCTGATTGTTGGGAACACAGGAGAGTTGGCTCTAAGGTCCTGAAAGCAACAGAACTGACCCTACCTGTCTCATCTGCCATGTGGTGGCAGGGGTGAGGGACAGATGCCCTCCCCCCTCCACCTCTTGCTACCTGAAACAGTCAAAGAGCTGGCCTCAGAGTCAACCGAATGAGAAAACTAGCTCTGCCCCTCACCAGCTGCTGCACACAGGAGAGAAAGCCTTGCACCGCATGTGGGCAATACACTAGAGCTGTCCCTGTTGTAGGGAGTGCAGGTGAGTCAGCCCTAGGGCCTGAGAGCAGGAGAGCTGAACCTGCCTCCCACCCCCAATCTTCATCTGTTCCTTACAGCAATCATGAGAAAGGGCCCTACACCTTGCTTGGACAAAACAGTAGAACTGGCTGTGTTGGTGTGAGCGTGGGTGAGCCCAATCCAAGGACCTGACAGCAGGAGAACTGGCGCCTCTCCTTGCTTCAGGCTTCATTGGATGAGCTAGCAGAGGCAATACTGGAGAGCTTGCCTTGGCACTGATGATGAAGAAAACTAGAGGGCTACTGGCCAGGCCCACAACCAGGGCTATGAGTTAGCCCACCCTAATACACCTGATCTGTTTCTCTTTCTTACTGAAATATCTATAATCCCTTACTCTATACCCAACCTCTGTGGTTCTATGAAGCATAGGTTTGTTGTCATTGACTTAACAACTAATATCCACATATAAGCAAATGTACACAATGTTTATCTTTCAGGGTCTGGATTACCTCACGCAGGATGAGTTTTTCTAGCTCCATGTGGTTGGATAATTTCTAATAAAATGTGTTTAGTTTATATTTCTGGAGGATGAGGAACATTGCCCAAGTCCTGATGAAGGACTGGGCTTTGTGACACCAGGGTGATAGGATCAGCGTAAGAGCTGGAACAAGAGGAAAGGATCCCATACTATAACAGCAAGCCAGAGCAAGGGAGGAGCAAGGCCAGAACAAGGCACTCTCTTAATAAAAATGTAGAGAGAACTCAGGGTGCCAACAGCAGCCTTAATTGTTTCTAGTGATGATGTTCACTATGACTGAGTAACAGCTCACTATGACCCACCTCAGGAAGATCTCAACTCCTCTTTATACCATAATTCTGAAGATAAGCTACTCAAACAGGAGCCCTCAGAGAATGAACCACATCCAGTCCATTGACAAATAAGAATCAGTATACGTAAAGTCTCTGGAATGTAGAAATCAAAGTTTTTCTCAGTTAACTGAAAACACTGACATAAGTTTTGTAACTTATTTTTATTATAATTGAATTTACTAAAATATATTCTAAGTTAACATGGCTCCAGACATGCATTGTATNGTTCAGGTTTTTCTTAGAATTCTACATATACATGCCTTTTCCTAGAATTCAGTACCATGTAAATCTTGAGAACAAGAGGTTTTCTCACCTATATCTTTAAATCATTATTGTTCTTCTTGAACAGAAACAAGCCTGCCCATTAATTGAGGTCCCACTCTCCCACAGAGATCTATCATGTGGTATTTTTCACCATTCTTTCCTTCAGTGAGAAGGGAGATCCTCTTTATGACAATGCTACCATTATTCTCTTCATTTAAGGTGTGGTGGAGGCTCAGCCATTCTTTTTGAAATGTGAGAAAGTACTTTTTAGCCACATTTTAATGTTCAAATTAGGCACCCTGCTGCTAGACTGTCTGGATGCTAAACTCTTAAAGTCATGATCTTCTATAGTTCATTGTATTTAAACACAAGATCAACTATAACATGACTTATTATTTACTGTCCATATTTATTTCCTGGTTATATTATCCATAGCATAGTTGTAAAACATCTACATGCTCATAGTTTCTTAATGTGCTACTACAGAATCATTCTGCCTCCCATTTAATGTTTCAACTTGTGTATCCATTTGTCTGAGTATTTCTGAGGAAGGTGTCTATGCTTGCTTCCCTGTCGATTACTCAGCATCCCAAAAAATGGCACATCCACTTGTGTTAAAAAATCTCTGACACTCTGGTCTCTCTGTGGACACAATGNAGTATTACTCAGCTGTTAAAAAAAATGACACCATGAAATTTTCAGGCAAATGGGTCAAACTAGAAAAAAAAATCATCCTGAGTGAGGTAACCCAGACCTCAAAATATAAACATGGTATGTACTCATTTATAAGTGAATATTAGCTATTAAATAAAGGATAACTAGGCAATAATCTACAGACCCAGAGAGGCTAGGTAACAAGGAGGGCTCAAAGGGGACATGTGGATCTCCCTGTGAAGGGGAAATAGAATAGATTTTGCAGGTGAATTGGGGATGGGTAGGGATGCAAACAGGCGGGATCAGATCAGGGGGGATGGAAGGAGAGTGTACTGGGGTAGATGACTGGAATTGGAAGGCATTTTGGAAGTGATGTAGAAATGTAGTGTAATAAAAACTCCCTGGATTCTATTAGGGTGACCCTAGGGAGCAAGATTCCTAGTAATGGCGGTAGGATATGGAGCCTTAACTGGCCATCTTCTGTAATCATGCAAGTTTTTCCAGTGGTGGGACTAAGACATCAACACAGACACAAAACCTTCAACCTATATTTTTTCCTGCCTGAAAAATGTCATGGGATAATGGTGGCATAGAACTTGTAGGAGTGGCCAACCAATGAGTGGGCCAACTTGAGGCCCACACCACAAGAGGGAATCCTCACCTGACTGACTGGATGGCCAAGAACCAGAGGCTGGATAGCCCAGAGGCCTAGGATAGCAACACCACTGGCCAAAAACAAACAAACAAATGAATAAATGAATGAATAAAAATTAAAAAGTTAATTAAATGATTCCTAATGATGCGCTGCTATACTTGTAGACCAGAACCTACCATAATCATCATCACAGAGGCTTTATCCACAAACTGATGAGAGCAGATGCAGAGACCCACAGCCAAACATTAGGCAGAGCATGAGAAACCCCACAGAAGACAGTGAGGAAGGATTGTAGGAGCCGGAGACATCGAAGATACCATAAGAACATGGCCCACAGAATCAACTAACTAGGCAGGGTTCATAGGGCCTCACAAAGACTGAAGAGACAATCAGGGAGCCTGTATGTGTCTAAGATATGTCCTCTACATATATGTTATGGTTGTGTACTTTGATATCTTTGTGGGACTCCTAGTGGTGGGAGTGGCAGTATCTCTGACTCATTTGCCTACTCTTGGGACCCTTTTCCTCCTCCTGAATTGCCTCATTCAGCCTTGATATGAGGGTATGTGTCTAATCCTCTCTCTATTTTTTTTGTCCATACCACAAGACAGTTTTATTAAAGTGTTAGTCAGTTATCAGTTATCATCAAAGCTTGATTGACATACCCTGTAATTCCAGTTACTCATAACACCCTCAAACTTTGACTTTTGTAAGGTTGTTTACCTTCTACCAGTTGGACTTCAATCCTGCTGTTGCTTCCTTGAACCAGTCAGTGAGGAGATTACTTCTGTTTCAACTGCTTTTGTATTTTCTTGATACTTGTGATTCAATACTTTTCACTAGGGAAAACTTTCTCCAAAACCACACTATGTAAAATAGTACATACTTTATTTTTCTTAATTCTTGTTACTTAGCTTTCCTACCATAAAATGTGGAGCTATGTCTATTTTAGGATTTGTAGAACTGCTATTTACTTAATCATTCTGTGTCTCTCCTTTCTCCCTTTAACTACAAAATAAATGCACTAATAGTATTATTCTTAGAGACAGATTAAATGAATATATATATATGATTTATTTACTTTTATATCATGTGTGTGTGGGGGTGTTTTGCTACATGTAGGTATATGTTCCATGTGTGCCTGGTGTGAAAGAGGCCAGAAGAGAGTGTTGGATTCTTTTAACTAGAATAATAGACAGGTGTGAGCTGCTAAGTTTTTTTCTGGGAACCAAAGCTAGGACCTCTGCAAGAGCAGCAAGTGCTTTTAGCTGCTGAGCCATTTCTCAGCCCCAGGAATAATATTTTAAAAGGCATATCTTCCATATAGAGTTATGTGTTTACTATTATACTTTTATTATGATTATTCATAACTTGTCATGGGATATATTCTATACTCATGCATATATATATATATAATATATATATACATATATAGAGGTGGCCCAAGAAGCAAAGTTACTCACATGCCTGTTATAATGAGGCATCTGATACTGTCACAGATTGGAATTATCAACGCCACTTGGTTGCTTATTTTGGCTTCACCACACTGAACTTTATTTTCTTTCAGCAGAATCACTGAGTCAAGGGACTACGTTGTAGTCAAATATTTCTCTCCTGGATCCTCTAGCACCTTTACATCAGAATATGAGGAATTGCTTTTCAGGTGGAGTGTTTTGAAAACACAGTAATGAAACTCTACAATGCAATATCACCCTGGAACTGTAATAGTGTTGGGGATACAAAGAGATAATTAAGAGAGGCTAGAAATCAAATTACTGTTCATTGTATTTTTTCTTTCTCAGGGGAAACCTTAGTAATTTCAACTTACATCTTTTAAAAGGCTTAAAAACTAATTTATTGCCATGTCAATTAGAATGAAAGTTATGTGGATATCTTTTATTCCCTAAAATGATATTGAATTCAGAAAGATGAATGTCTCGGGTGCCCTTACTCTTCTGAAGACAAACTGCAATTTTCCTTTTTTTCATAAGAAATAGGCTTTACTTGATCTCTAAAGAAGCTTAACACCCCTTGAAGACAAGACTTATGAATTAATCAGATATATTCTAAAATATCAGAAGAATAAACATGGACAATCATATTTTCTTCATAGTATTTGCACATTTCTACCCAATCACTTGCCATTAAGTCAAAAGTCAGTTTTGAATGCACTAAATCTTCTGACCCTCTCAAGTAATAAAAAAAAGAACTATAATAAAGATCTTGTGAAACCACTTCAAAAAAACTTTCTGAACAAAACCACCTGAATCTGAATTTATGACTGATAAAGTATGGGATGGTACATGGGGATTTTCATTATCTTCTATATACTTTCAAAATATGACCACAGAGTTGTTAAATTAGATCTGATCAAGGCTTAGGGCTAGCATATGCCTCATTTTCTGCTTAGCTGACTCCACTGTTTTGAGCCTGAGGCCAGACAGAACATCATGGTTATGGGAACATGTAGTTAAGGATCATAGCAGAAAGCAAAGTTAGAAAAGAGAGTGGAAAACAAGAGATTTTCTCCCAGACAAGGCCAATTAGGTCCTGCCTTCCATTCTTTTGCCATCTCTCAATAATCCATCAAACTTTGAGCACATCAATGGGTTAATCTGATGGGAATGTCTTTCTAAATATGTGTTGCTCTGACTGGTTGATAAATAAAGCTGTTTGGCCAATGTTGAGATAGAATAAGGTTAGGCGGGACATTCGAAGGAGGAGGAAGGAAGAGGAAAGCAGAGCTGGGAGATGCCATTCTGCCATCTGGAGAACAGCATGTAATGACACACAAGTAAAGCCACAGAACACGTGGTGACATAGATTTATAAAAATGGGTTCATTTGGGATTTAGGAGCTAGCTAGTGAGAAGCCTGCCACGGCCACAGTTTGAAAATGATATAAGCCTCTGTGTGTTTACTTGGGTCTAAGCGGCCATGGGAGCTGGGCAGGACCTGACAAACTTTCACCTACTTTAATCTACTGAAGTCAGATCCCTTCTGAGAAACTCTTCTCAAAAGCCTCTCCCTTAGAAGGTGAGCCTCTAGCTCACCACCTTTGGGGACGATCAGTGTTCAAACCATAGGACTATTATAAGTTCATACCTGAAGAAAAGAATACTGTGGTCCATATAGCTAAAATAATTTATATATGGTTATATTCCACAGTTAGTAAGGATTGAAACTGGCTTTGAATATGGACCATGGGTTTCCAATCCAGGTCACACATTGAATTACACTATATTTCTATAAAATCAAGTCCTGAAAATACAAATAGTATTCATTTTTCTCTGGTAAGCAAGCCATGACCTCATCACAGAACTGGAATTAGGATTACTGGAAAATATTTGATACCAAGATTAATACTATCTCAGTGCTGCGGTTTAAATTTAAAGAAATGTTCTTCAAAAGGATTATTTTAAATGAAAAATTGAAATATTCTATTAAACTCATAGAATATTAATGACATTACAAAATTATGCTTATTCCAATTTTTTAACAGATATATGTGCATATATATTTATATAAACAAGTATATTTAAACATTTTAAAGTGACTGTTGATAGGAATTCCAGCCATGCTCCCGTGATCACACATACTCTATGGAGGCACTTAGTCATTTCCACCTAGTCATTTCCAGGTCATATGTCCTATGTTATCCATGCTCTACCTGGTGGCGTAATTCACGCTCAGGGTGATCACATAATCTATGAGCATGTGTGGAGTAGCCATGGCCGGTTCCATGTACCCCTTCCTCATGTATCTTTCCAGAAGGCCTGTTCACACCCTGTCACTCTTTCCTCCTAATAAAATTCTTAATAGTGGGTTTTGTTGTGTTTTGTGACTTTTCCTTGCAGGTTAAGAGCACCACAAGAAACCAACATTTGGTGCCATGCCAAGCAGGCCCTCCCAGTACTCTGCACCTGGGAACCTATGCTGAGGTTCTGTCCTGTCCACAACAGCCCGCCTTTCATTTGCCTGGCCACCAGATTCCTTCACACAACATTGGCCACTCCGATTGGTGAGCTCTCCCCCTTCCAGTCGGCATAAACAGACTCTTGGACCCATGGGAATGACTGTAGATAATCCGGCATCCTTCTGGTATCCCTGAGGCTTGGGTGTGCTCTCTGCCATGGCTGTCACTGGCTATCGTTGGCCCCTAATGCAGGCTAAAATTTCTAGCCATTTCCCACATCTACAGTTTGAGATACACTTCTCACTGTCAAACCCCCGACCTCGGGCTCCATCCTCAAGCTGCGTAGGTTTGACACATTCCTCTCGCTTGACAGAGCAGTGAATGCTGTTGGACTCCTGGTGGGGTCCCTGCCTGCACACGTGGTAGTTTGTGCCTGTTTATAGATCCATCCTTAGTCTTAGGGACACCTGAAACTTTGGCCTTGGATCATCATGTTTATTCTTTTATGTTTATTTTTTTCTCTTTGATACAGACATGGGAAATAAGGTTTCCAATCCCATCAGTCCCATCTCTCCCCTAGGATGCCTTCTGGAAGCTCTGAAACCCTCAGCTTAATGCCTTACTTAAAGATCTCTATGTTTGACCACTTTTGTACTAAGAAATGGCCCAAATATACCTTAGAACATAACAAAAAATGGCCGCCAAATGGCTCCTTAGACCCTAATATTTTATGGGAATTATCTAACTTCTGCCAGCAAACAGGCAAATGGAAAGAGTTGCCTTATATTCAGGCTCTTTTCTGTTTAAGCTCTAAACCTTCCCTTTTTGATTCCTTCTCTCATGCTTACATGCTATTAGCTATGAACCTTGAACCCGAGGAATCTCTGACTCTGGACCCTGCAAATGAACCTCTGCCTTTTGGACCTCCTCCTCCCGCTTCTGCTCCCACTCCCACTCCCAGGGCACCTACTGTCCTTTAGCTCCTCCTCTGGCTTCCTCTTCTCCTCTGGTACTGGGTGCTTCCAAAGGCCCTGGCTCCAACCTTCACACCTCCCACTACCCCTCTCCAACTGCTAAGGTATCTGACCCCAGCCATGCCAACCCGCCAACCATTCTCCCTTTGTGAGAGGTAGCTGGAGTGGATGGACTGATAAAAGTTCATATCCCATTCTCTCTTGCAAAACTCTCTCTGATAGAAAGAAACTGGGTTCCTACACCTCTAATTCTACTTCCTTTATTAAACAATTCCAATATATTACTCAATCTTATAGTCTCACCTTTCAAGATGTATATATGATACTTTCTAATAACCTACTTCCTGAGGAGCGCCAGCAAGTCTGGGAACAGGCAAGAATACATGCAGATGAGGTTCACCGAACCAACCCCACACACCCACCAGGGACCACAGCAGTTCCTGATTAGGACCCACATTGGAATTATAACACCCAGGGCAGGTCTCTAGCCAGGGATAGATTTATCACCTGCTTCCTGGCAGGCCTTCATAAGGTTGCCCTAAATCCAGTAAACTATGAAAAGCTAAAAACTATAATTCAAGATAAGGATGAAAATCCATCTAATTTCTTAGAACAGTTTACAAAGGCTCTCCTTCAATATACCAGCTTAGATCCTGAAAGCCCCAGAGGGCAGGCAGCTACTTATGACCCACTATGTCTTACGGAGTTTCCCCAACATTAGGGCTAAGCTTAAACATTTGGAGAGAGGGCTCCTGACCCCACAGGCAGAATTGTTAGTGGTGGCATTTATGGTGTAGCATGGGAAAGATGAAAGAGCCCAAAAACAGAATTGCCAAATGCTGGCACATGCTATTT
>LZPO01076952.1:0-13088 GCA_001675575.1 Neotoma lepida
ACACACATACACACACACACACACACACACACGCACACACACACACACACACACCCCTCTATAGAGTGATTTTTAAAATCCTATAGAATTGAAACAATGCAGCATGAGTATAAAGAATTTTATTTTGGTGTCTACAATTTTATAATTATAGGTTATCTATACTCCTGCATTATATTAGTGCAAATAATATGTATTTTAATTCAACTTTAAATAAGATACTAGGTTATACTTGGTAGCTCAAGACTAGTAATCAAAAGGTCCCAAAATTCTTTCCCAACTAAGTCTGCTTTGAAATCTGGGTGGTTTTCTCCCTTGAAATCTAAAGTGTTGCAAACATTTACTATTTTATAAAATGTAAAGAGTAATCATTACAGCAGGTGACTGTAAGCCTCTGTACATTGTTGTAGAGCCCTATTGGACACCCCCCAGATATTTACCTTGCTTTTTATTGAACAATTTTTTACTATCTTTGCAAATGTACAAAAGTAACACAAAAGAAAAAAATAATTATTAGCTCAAAGAAAATTATGTTAACTTTTCAAGTACAATGAGTAATTTTTAAGTTGCCCATGATTTTGAATTTTTCACCACCTTAGACTTCAAATGGACTGACTATTCATTACAACTATACTCACAAAGTAGATTTTGGTAGCTATTTTAAATTTTTTAATGATTTATTTTCTATTTTACGTGCACTGATATTTTGCCTGTATGCATGTCTGTGTAAAGGTGTCAGATCTCCTGGAACTGGAGTTACAGGCAGTGGTGAGCTGTCCTGTGGTTGCTGGGAACTGAACACTGGTCCTTTGGAAGAGCAGCCAGTGCTCTTGGACAATGAGTTCTCTCTCCAGCTGTTTTAAACTTTTGTTACATTAACTGTCATCATTATCTCCTTAAAGTAGGCAGAAATATAGAGTATTTCATTTTTCCATGCTACAAATAGAAAAACCAAAGATTTTCATTTTTTTCTTTAATAGCATTTATTTGTACATAAAATTTCACATGCCATACATGGAAACCATTAGTTCTGGTCTCACTAATTTTGCTAATAATGTAAGAGAATCTACAAAGTAATTACTTTAACTCCTTATGAATAAAGAATGCTTAGGAAAGCTTACAGCTACCACACTTTTAGGAGTACATATGAATTTAGATAGATAGATAGATAGATAGATAGATAGATAGATAGATAGATAGATAGATAGATAGATAGAGATGGATGGATAGATAGAGATGGATAGATAGATAGATAGATAGATAGATAGATAGATAGATAGATAGATAGATAGATAGATTCCTGTAACAAGAGTAAAAAGTAGGTCATTTTCCCCCTGAATGCTCTTCAAATTGGTAGTCTAGACAGTTTGGTAAAGTAAGGTCAAGACTGCAGGAACAAGGTGATCCTGGGAGCAGGGAGGGATGGTGGAAATGAAATCCTATTTATAGCAGGGGATGGAAGAAGACTAAGAAGTCTTGTTAAAAGGGCTGGGGTGGGGATCTAGGGAGGCTATTGGATGGCTAGAAGTCAGAATACACGGAAGATGGAATAAATGAAAAATAAAGTCCAGAAGGCCACCCTGAGAACGAACTGTTGTAAATGAAGCCCTCCTTCTCTACAGTGAGAGGAAGCACTCTAGCTGGCAACTGGAAAGTGGGCTGAGCCCAGGGTGGCCATCATCTGAGGCACTTGGAGTGGATACATGTGTGAGGAAGTCACTGAGAATATGTAAAAGGAAGATTCTGACGGTCACGATGGCTCCCCTGAGACTTGATGACATTTTTTTTTCAGTAGAACCAAGGAGGATATTTCCCAGGGCTGTGAGGTCTGTGAGAAAGAATTCAGAGAGAGGATGCTGGGGGTTTCAAATTGCTGTGAATTAGACAGCTGAGGAGATCTAAGATGAAGAAGCTATGAGAATGGGGGTATCCTTTCATGACCAACCAGCCTTCCTAAACTGCTACTTGGGAAAGGACAGTTGCCAATAAGTTACATGAGATGCCTCATATAAAACCGTTTTCTAAACCAGACTCTCAATGAAAGACAGAACTTCCTATTTTCACTTTGTTCTTTCTGTATATATTGGACAACTGAGTGAGAAAAATCCAAATATGGCTGATTTGATGCCTCGGTGCCTGGGATGCATTACCAGGCACGTGCTTTACAGCCTGGATCCTCAGAGCGGTCCATGAATCAACAGCATCCACATTACTTGAAATCTGTCAGATATTATGAGCCCCGGGTGTCACCCTGCAATAATTTGATCCTACATTTTGTTTAATAAGATCTTGAAGATGTTCCTGCTTTGAGAGGCATCTTCTACCACCGTGTGTTTCCAGCTTTCCCATTGGAGTGATGATATCTCAGGTCCAGTAGCTTCTCATTCATAATCTCCACTATTCCCCTTCTAGACTACACTCAGATGACTTCAATCTAGGAATTCTCTGTCCTAAATACACAAATATGTCCCAGGGCTTCTTCCTCTGGTCTGACTCCCAAGTAATTATAATAAATAACTTGTTTTAAATAGTGGTTTCTTAGTTACTTTTCTTGTTGCTCTGATAAAATACTCCAACAAAAGCAACTTCAGAAAGTATTTGTTCTAGCCCACAGCAGGGGTTACAGGCCATCATAGTGGTCATAGTGGTGAGGTCATAGACACAGCAGGAACTTGAAGCAGCTGTTCATGTTGCCTCTACAGTCAAGAACTCCTCTACCCCAAGATTCAGTGAACATCACGAAAGACAGGGCAGAGTGTACCTAAGAGGATGAGGAGGAATGATGTGAAATGCTGTCCTCTGGATATGACATGGCTGCCGTGCACACACACTCACAGCAGCTGTCGTTTTCTGCATAAGACTTGTACAATATCAAGTCAGTTAAATATCTTGCATGGGTCAGGGGAGGGGCTATGGAGGCTGTACCTCTGGCTGAATAGCCATTGGTTGTTGATGTCTGCTAGGGGAGACACCCACTTTTCCTTAGGGGATCTGGAAGCTAGTATATGGCCCATGACCAGTGATTAGCCCCACACCCACGCAAATACCAGCTGCACAACACTCACCAGACTAAGGAGGAGGCTATGAAATTGGGAGAGATACATGTTTCTTGAGCCTAGGGAAATGTTAGAAGTGAAGTAGGGGGGTTGGATATGATCAAGATACATTGAACCTATGTACAAAATGTTCAGGTAACTTAAACACAAAGCAAAGGGCATGGAAGTTTGTGTTCAGCTTACTCTCTCCTTGTTATATAGTCTAGGAGCCCAGGCTAGGGAATGGTGCCACCCACTGATAGGTGGGTTTTCCCACTACAATTACCCTAATCAAAACAATACACTGCAGGCAAGCCAATAGCCCTATCTGCCCGATGGTTTTATATCCCATCAAGTTGATACTGAGATTAACCATCACAAGTGGTGAAGCCATGTCTATTTCTGAGGGGTAAGGATTTGGTGTGAACACATAGGCAAGGAGCCACTTCAGACCAGTGTGGAGCCACAAATGGAAACCCCTTCAACTTTGCTAACAGCACAACCTAGGAGAATTAAATTCCCTCATATTGCAGATCCTTTTCCAACTTAACGGGAGAAGTTATACAGGTCAAACCAAGGGACAGAATCCTGGGCCATATTAAAATTCTCTTTACCACATTTTCCTACANTGTCCATTGTTTCAGAATGGTTTTGATGTCCTTCAGTCCTTTTCACTTCCATTTAAATCTTAGAATCTTAGCTTGTTAAACTTTTACAATTTCTTGTCAGAATTCTCAGTGTTACTGTTTAAGACCTGACCACCTGGCTACAATGAGATTTCCTACCGGTAGCACAGGTTGCCCATGTACTAAAGTTGTCTTACATTTCTCTCAGAAGTATTTTTAGTTAACAGTGTACAGATATTCACAATATTTGCTGAATCTATACAGAGGTATTTAATGTTTTTGGAAGCTATTGTATACTATTACAATATTACAACTATTACTATTTTGTGTATTCTTTGTTGTCACTTTATAAAAACACAAGTTTTTAAAACACATTGTTTCCTGTGCCTTTACTAAATTTGATTACTAGTTTTAGTAACTACTTTAAAAATTATTTTGGATGTGTATGTGTATCCAAAATAACAACTCTTTTATAAATTATTTTTTTTGTTCTGTTACTTAAGTCCTTGGCACAAAGTTGAGTAAAAGTAATTCATAGTGAAAGCCTTTAGCATCTTCTCTGTTGCAGAAAATTGTTCAGTTTCTTAACAGTGAAGTTTGGCAAATACAGTTTTCCTTAGATGTCCTTTTACAAGTTGAGGAAGATCTCATAGAATTTTACTTGGGAGATACATGCATTTACTCTAAGTGATAATATTTTCAGATGGTTTTGTGGCATCTCTTGAGACAACTACCCTAAGCTTGTCTTCCTTATTTTATCAATTCAGTGACATAGTAATTGATTTTTAATGTCAAACTAAAAACCCATGTCTGGTTACCATAAGTTATATGCATATGCTGGTGGATTCCACTTATTGGTATTTTACTCAAGATTTGGGTTTTATTTTATTTCTATTCATGAAGTATACTGATATATAATGTTATTTTCTTAAGGTGTCATCATCTGATTTTGATAGGAGGAAAAGAATGAATTGGAATTATTTCTCCTTGTGTTTTCTAAAGGGCTTTGGGCAACAATGCTNCTATTCATTTTTGTCTGGATGACCTGTCTCTTGGTGAGAGTGGGGTACTGAAGTCTCCAATATCAGTGTGTGAGAGTCAATATATGACTTCAACTGTAGAAGTGGACTAAAGTGGACCAAAGCTGAAGTTCTGGTCTCTCTCTGATTCGGTGCAAGAAACTTCCTTCAAAGAGATGTAGACCTTGCATCATGTCTAGTTCTCTTTGGATATTTATTTCTAGTAATTTCAAGTGGGGCATTAATGCTAGCTGTCACTCAAGTGCTTGGTTTTGAACCCTGAAGATCTGTAAAGTAACTGTGCCTCCTCCACTTTCAGTTCATGTACAGTATTCTCGTCCTGGCAGCTGAGAAGTGCATGTGGGGTATGTGGCTGTTGGGCCTGGCCAGAGAAGGAGCTTGGTTGCACTAGCAGAATGTCCCTGTATCATTTAGATTGTCATGGGAAACTATTCATTTCATATCCATGCCCTGGTAGTAGAGTTCAAAGTTATTTTGGGTTTTGATGACCGTACCACCAACAGACTATCAGTGCAGGAAGCCAAGTTCATACCATCTGTGCTGTGTTTGTATCTAAAGAATTATTTGGAAGACTGATTACTCAGTTAGCTGTGCCTCCTGGCCTTCTAGTGTTACACCTAGCAAGGTGACTCACACTTTCTTGAAAGTCACTGTGAATAACCTGTGTAAATTCCCTCAGTGTANGACAGGGATCACAACCTTCACTATTAAGAACCACACAGTGCTACCTACCTTGTCACTTCCTACAAGCACAGAGTAGCTCCCAGTGGTGCTGTGCTAGCAAGTGTTTGACAATCAGCTCACTGGGGGAAATACTTGATTTATACAATTTGCCAATTTCCAATGGTAAAATATATAAGCAGCTTTATGAAGACTTAGATGAGGATGTAGCTCAGGAATAGTATGTTTTATCGACATGTGCAAGGTCAGGGTTGAATCCCCAGCATAGCCTCTCCACTCTCCAGTCAAAATGATAAAGTGTAGAAATTCTTTAAAAGGCAAAGATGATTAAAATCGGTGCAAGGAAAAAAAAACAGAATAGTCTTGTTTGTATAAAACAAATGAATTCATAATTGCCACTCCAAATGGCTTTACTAGAGATGCTTATTACTTGGATATGAAATGAATAGTTTCCCATGACAATCTAAATGATACAGGGACATTCTGCTAGTGCAACCAAGCTCCTTCTCTGGCCAGGCCCAACAGCCACATACCCCACATGCACTTCTCAGCTGCCAGGACGAGAACACTGTACATGAACTGAAAGTGGAGGAGGCACAGTTACTTTACAGATCTTCAGGGTTCAAAACCAAGCACTTGAGTGACAGCTAGCATTAATGCCCCACTTGAAATTACTAGAAATAAATATCCAAAGAGAACTAGATGCAAGGTCTACATCTCTTTGAAGGAAGTTTCTCACACCGAATCAGAGAGAGACCAAAAACTTCAGCTTTGGTCCTCTTTAGTCTACTTCTACAGTTGAAGTCATATAATGACTCTCATACACTGACATTGGAGACTTCAGTACCCCACTCTCACCAAGAGACAGGTCATCCAGACAAAAATGAAACAAAGAAATGCTGTAGATAATTGATGNTATAAACCCAATCAACCTAACAGATATTAACTGAACATCTCACCTACACACAAAAGAATACACCTTCTGATCAACACCTCATAGAACATTCTCCAAAACTGAATGCATACTCAGGCACAAAGAATGTCTCAAAAGATACAAGAAAATTAAAACAACACCCTGCACCCTATCTGACCACCTCAGATTAAAGCTGAATATCAACAATAACAACAGAAACAACAGAAAGCTTACAAACTCATGGAAACTGAACAACTCACTACTGAAATGGGTCATTAAAGACTTTCTAGAAATTAATGAAATTAATACACAACATACACAGACTTAAGGACACAATGAAGTTGATTCTAAGAGGCAAGTTCATAGTACTAAGTGCCTGCATTAAAAAATATTGTAACTTAACATACTAGTAACTTAACAGCACATCTGAACGTTCCAGAAAGAAAAGATGAAATTATACCCAAAAGGAGTAGATGGCAAGAAATAGTCAAACTCAGGGCTGAAATCAATAAAAACAAGCCAACAAAGAATCAATGAAACAAACAGTTGGTTCTTTGAGAAAAATCAATAAGATTGACAAACCCTTATTAAAATTAACTAAAAGAGGAAGAGAATATACAAACTAACAAAATTAAAAATGAAAAGAGGAACACAACAACAGATACTGAGGAAATCCAAAGAATGGGGAGAACATACTTTAAAGACTGGTACTCCACCAAATTAGAAAATCTAAAAGAAATGGATAATTTTCTTGATATATATCACTTACCAAAGTTAAATCAAGATCAGATGAGCAACTTAAACAGACCTATAACCCATAGTGAAAGAGAAGCAGTCATTAAAAGTCTCCAAATAATAATAATAATAATTATAATTATAATTATAATAATAATAATAAAAAACCTAGGGGCAAATGGTTTTAGTGCAGAATTTAACCAGAATTTAAAAGTAGAGTTAATGCCAATACTCTTTAAATTATTCCACAAAATAGAAATATGAGGAATGCTGTCCAACTCATTCTACGAGGTCACAGTTACCCTGATACCCAAACCAAATAAAGATCTAACAAAGACNAAATAGGCTNCATCCAAGCAATTTGGGGAAGGCTCAACATATATAAATCAATGTAATCCACCAAATAAATTAGAAAAGACCTTTGACAAAATCCAACACTCCTTTAAGATAAAAGTCCTGGAGATATTAAGGATACAAGGAATATACTTCAAAATAAGAAAGGCAATTTATAGCAACCCATAGCCAACATCTACTTAAATGGAGAGAAACTCAAGGCAATTTCACTAAAAGTCAAGAATATGACAAGGCCGTCCACTTTCTCCATACTTAGTCAACATACAACTTAAAGTCTTAGCCCTAGCAATAAGATAACTGAAGGGGATACAAATTAGAAAGAAGCCTAAGTATCTTTTTTTGCAGATCATGTGATAATATATTTGTGACCTTAAAATTCCTACAGCTGATAAACAATTTCAAAAAGTAGCTGGATACAAAATTAAGTCACAAAAGTAAGTATGCCTCCTATATACAAATGACAAGTGGACTGAAAAAGATATCAGGGAAACAACACATTTCACAATAGCCTCAAATAATATAAAATATCTTGGGGTAACAGTAAACAAGCAAGTGAAAGATTTGTAAGATAAAAACTTAAAGACATTGAATAAGATAGCAGAAGAAAGAAAGGTCTCCTATGCTCATGGATCAGTAGGAATAATATAGTAAAAATGGCCATCCTATCAAAAGTAATCTCATATTCAATGAAATCACCATCAAAATTCCAGCATAATTCTTTACAGTCCTTAAAAGGACAATCTTGAGTTTCATATGGAAAAAAAACAAAAAACAAAACAAAACAAAACAAAAAAACCCACACACAGAAAAACAGGAAAGCTAAAACAATTCTCAAAATATTAATAAAAAAAAAACTCCTGGAGGTATCACCATCCCTGATTTCAAGTCATACTACTGAGCTATAGTAATAAAAAATGGCAAGGGACTGACACAAAAACAGATGCATTGATTGATGGAATCTAGTTGAAGACACAGACATAAATCTACACACTTATGGATGCCTGATTTTTGAGGAAGCCAGAAATATACACTGTGTTGGTCAAACTGGAGAGCTGCAGATAGAAGAATCCAAATAGAATACTTACCACCTTCATAAAANACAACTNCAAATGAAGCAAAGACCTCAACATAAAGCCAGAAAACACTGAACCTGATAGAAGAGAAAGTGGGGAACAGCCTTGAACTCATTGGCACAGGAGAAGACTTCCTGAAGAGAATACCAATAGCACAGGCATTAAAATCAACAATTAACAAATGGGACCTCATGAAACTAAAAAGCTTCTGCATGGCAAAGGACACAGTCATTCTGACAAGGCAGTGACCTACAGAATAGGAAAAGACTTTTACCAGCTACAAATCTAATGGAGGGCTAATACCCAAAATATAAAGAACCCCCAAAGCTAGATATCAATAAGACAAATAACCCAATTAAAAAGTGAGGTACAGAGCTAAACAGAGAATTCTCAAAAGAGGAAATTCAAATGGCTNGGAAATACTTAAATGTACAACATCCTTAGTCATCAGGGAAATGTAAATCCAAACCTTTGAGATTTCATCTTACACCCATCAGAAAGGCTAAGCTCAATAAATATCAGTGACATCTCATGCTGCTCAGGATGTGGGAGCAACGGGAACTCTCATCCATCGCTGGTGGGAATATAAACTTCTACAGCCACTATAGAAATCAGTATGGCAGTTCATCAGGAAAATGGGAATTGATCTATCTCAAGAGCCCCTGTACCACTCTTGGGCATATACCCAAAGGTCACTTCATCCTACCAGAGTTCATCCTCAACCATGTTCAGTGCTGCTATATTCATAACAGCCAGAAATTAGAAACAACCTAGATGTTTCTCAACCGAAGCATAGATAAAGAAAATGTGGTACATTTACACAGTGGAGTATNAGTTATTAAAAGAAATGAAATCACAAAATTTTCAGGTAAATGGATGGAACTAGAAAAAAATCATCCTGAGTGAAGTAATGGGTTACAAGAAAGATCCTGAAAGACATATATGGAATATATAATATGTTATGTATTTGCTTATATATGGATATTAGATATTATGTCAATGATAACTAAGCTACTACCTGTAGAAACAGAGGTTAGGCACAGAATAAGGGACCAGGGCTGGCAGATACATCTCCCTAGGGAAGGGAAATAGACTAGATAGTTACATATGGTTGTGGTGTGAAGGAAGGGAAGAGGGGAACGAGGGAGGAAATATGGAGAGAGGTGGCTAAAATTAAGGCCCATTTGAGGGGTAGTATGTACACCTAATACAGTAGAAGCTTCCTAAAATATATACATATATGAAGGTAATCCAAATGAAATCGCCAAATAATGGGGGAGACAGAGCCTCAACTGGCCATCTCTTGTCACCAAATGAAGCTTCTAGTACCAGCATTGTGTTACATCTAATTGAGTTGTTGGCCAAAGGGGGTGCATGGGAACCCCCACACAACCCAGGTTGGTTGCTAAGACTAAAGGTTGCTGCTCTCCACAAACTGGTGTTAAGGTCCCATTGCTGAAGACAACACCTAAACAACTCATTGTACATGGAGAAGTCATGCTGGTGCCTAAATAAAGCCATCAACCCTATGTTCTAGTGTCCTAGATACAGGAAGGTACTGTGCACACTACCAAAGGAGAAATGTAAACACCAATCCAGCCACAAATGCTTTGATCTACAATGGTGTCCTGCCTGCAAGATATGCTAGGGCAATGGTGGCAGAAAGTTTGTGGGAGTAACCAGCCAATATTGATTTGATTTAATGTTCACTCCACAAGATGGAACCCATGCCTGACTCTGCTGGAGTGACCAAGAACCTAAGACTAGAAAGCTCAAGGACCTAGGGTAAAAGTAAATACTACTGTTCTAAAAAAACAAACAAAAACACAAACAAAACATAACAAGAATGTAGCAATGAAATGACTCCTAATGGCATTCTCCTAAACTCATAGATCAATGCCATGCTCAGTGATTATCAGAAAAGCTTTCTCCTGCAGCAGATGGGAACAATATACAGAGACCCACAGCCAGACATTATGCAGAGAGTGAGAGACCTGGAACACTCAGACCTAAAAGGGACTTCTCCATCAANACCCTTCTCTCATAGCTCAAGATATCCTGCAAAAGAGGAGGCAGAAAGAGTGTAAGAGCCAGAGCCAGAGGGAATGGAGGACACCAACAAAACATGACCTTCTAAATCAACATGATGGATTCACATAAAACACATAGACAGGGCCTATGCAGGTCTGTACCAGATGGAGTCCTACAGCTGAAAAGAGAAGTGGACACACGCCCCATCTCTAACCTAGAAGCTATCTCCAGTTGATAACCACTTGCCAATGAAAATTTAGTTTCCTCCAAGGGGGTCTCACTGGGTAAACAAACTAGTTTAAAGGGCAGGCTGCATGCCCAGCGGTATAAGGCCAACAAAAAAATGAACTCAATGGCATCTTTGGTGGTTTCTTGTCTGTTACAGCTTTCCTTTATGTTTTATTTTACTTTAATTTATATTTTTTTCTTCTCTCTTCTCACNCTACAGGTCCTTTGTGTATANATATTATGGCTTCCAGTTTGGTGTTTTTATGGGATTCCTAAGTGTGTAGGAGTGAGTCTCAGCTTCTTGTGCCTTGTCTTGGGCTCTTTTATTTCTTTTTTGTTTTGTCCAATTCCAATGTGTTTGTTTTTGTTTTATCTTATTACATTTTATTATGCTTTTGTTATCATCCTTTAGAAGCCTGTTTGTTTTCTAATGAGAGANAGAAAGGGAAGAGTTGAACAGGATGGGAGGAGAGTAGGGGGGGACTGTGAGTAGCAGAGGGAGAGAACCATAATCAGGACATATTATGTAAGGAAAGATATCTATTTTCAATAAAAGAAAAATTAAAAATTTATAAATAACATTGCTGCCCTTATCCTATGTATTCTGACCATACCATTTTAAAGTCAGCATCTTTCTATGAAAAGTTTCAAAAGTATAAGCTGATGTTAAGTATTTTTTCCTAGCTTTCAGCTACCACCTTGTCGGTAGCTTTCTCACCTATCTGTAGTTATTGAAATTAGGTCCTTAATCATCTCCACTGAGTCATGTCAGAATAAAAGCCGGACTCTTACGTCATCCACATGATTTTTTCCTTTCCTCCTTTCTAACCTCAGCTTTTGATCCCCACACTCCAAGTGGCAGTGTGATTCTTCCTAAAACCCACTGGGCTCTTTCTTGCTTCAGGAACCATCCCTTTTTCTACTCTTGGCCAGGAAGGCTGTCCCCCATTTTCCATGATTGGACTTCTTATTCCTGAGGGTCTAGCTTAGCACCTCTGCAGGCAGTTTCCACCACTCATTTCACTGTGCAGGCATTTCCTGTCACATACCCTGATAATGAACAGGACCCCCATTGTTGTTTTCTGTTGTCTCCAATGATTCACCATGTGGCTCCTCTGTAAGAAGGGAAGTGCCAGAGAATGAGAACTTGGNCTCATCTGCTGCTTGTTCCCCATAACCTAGCACACAGCAAGCATGTAATACAAATTTCGGAAATAAATTATGATACATGCCCTGTACGGGCTATCTCTTACATCACCCACAAGGACAATACCTTTTTAATGAGATCAATTTTCTTCCTGTTGACCAAACATTTCTTCCTTCTATTCTCTGTGGGAGTTTTGTTCTCCAGTGCATAAGGAAGGGAACATTCTCTCCTCAGGCTATGCTCACAGTGCAGTCCTTCTCAGATCTCTAAAGAAACTCCTTCTTTACCTGCTTCTCTCATCCTACAGTGATCCTTTAGACTTCTAGNTCAAGATGGAAAACTAAATGCTGTCTTTTCTGAAGTCAACCAAGAAAAAGAAGACTGAGATATAGAGACGGAACCGATAAAGGTGGCCAATACTCATGATCTCAACATCACTCTTTAAGCTGCCTAAAAGCTGTTAGGAAAGTTGAGCATGGGGAAAACTCTGAGAGAAGAAACAAGATGTTATCTCTTCATGGCTGATTAAGTAGTACAGAGAGCACTTGGAGATGTTAGGCCCTACCGAACATTAAAGGTCTCCAAGAGAGAACAAGAGTTCTCTTTGCATAAGAATTCTGGGAAGATGCTCTGATATCTATTTGGCTTCAGGTGCCACAGATGATGAGGCTAAATGTCGGGACAGGCCAGTATGTCTTCTCTGTATCAGCAGATATGGGTATGGTAAGGTCAACAAAAGAGACTGGTGGAAACACACCAGANCATGTTCCCCATGCTCACCTGACAAGGAACAATCTACATGTCACGAGATACATGGGTAATTATAAAAGTAAGTCAGTGAGAAAGAAATTAGTTGAGAGTAAAAAGGAGCCATTCTCTAGGGNAAGGTAAAAGGGAAATACGAAGAAATCTACCTTCCCTGGCTCAGTTCCCTAACCTGTCTCTGGGGTGAAGGAGTCGCTCTAGAAAGAACTAACCCATCTAAAGACGGGTAATCACTAGAAATGAAATCAAGTGTAATGTATTCAGAGACACTGCAGTAAAAAGAATATAGAGAAATTGGGCTAAGAAAGCAATTAAATACAAAGTGGAAAAGTTATGTCAGAATAATAAATAGCTTGTGATCAAATAATCCTCTATTAGACAAAAACTGATCAAAGAACAGATATAAAAACTTAAGAGAAGATAGTGCTTTGAAAAGGAGAATAAGCCGGGCGGTGGTGGCGCA
>LZPO01076953.1:4472-31519 GCA_001675575.1 Neotoma lepida
TTTAAGGGATAAAATAAAATAAGATAAAATAAATACTAATACATTGGAATAGGACAAAACAAACAAACAGAAGGATAAGAGCCCAAGAAAAGTGCAAGAAGGGGATACAGACACAGAGACCCACTTACTTCATACTCAGAAATCCCTTAAGACGACTAAATTTGAAGATATAATATACAGGCAAAGGACTAGTGGGAAAAAAAGAAAATATATAAACAAGATAAAATAAAAATAAATTATACTATTAAAAATTATATTAAATTATATGTAATTATATATAATAAATATCATATAATATATAATAAATATTATATATAACAGATTATATTATTAAATAATATAATAAATTANATTGTTAAAAATTATATTATTAAAGAATAATAAAAAGGTAGTTTGTTTTTTTAAAGGAAAAGCCCAAGCATGACATTATGACACAAGGAACCTCTAAAGATGCCATTGAGTTAGTTTTCTGTTGGTAATTTACTGATGTGCATGCAGCCTACCCTTAGTAGTTTGTTTCCCTGGTGACATTCTCTTGGAGAAAACTAAGTTTTTATTTGCAAGTGGTTATCATTTGGAGATAGCTTATGGATTTGGGATGGTGGCATGTGCCCACTTCTTTCATCTTCAGGCCCCCAATTGGTGTATACCTGTGTAGGCCCTGTGCATGCTTCCTGAGTTTCTCTGAATTCATATGTGAGCCTCTCCTATTGATTTAGAGAACCTTGCTTGCTTGGTGTCTTCCATGACCTGTGGCTCTTACACCCTTTTCACCTCCTCTTTCACAGGGTTCCCTGAGCCCTAAGGGGAGGGATTTGATAGAAACATCCCATTTACGGCTAGGTGTTCCAAGGTCTCTTGCTCTCTGCAATGTCTGGCTGTGAGTCTTTGTATTTGTTCCCATCTGTTATAGGATGAAGTTCTCTAATGATGGCTGAGCAAGACAATGATCTATGAATATAACAGAATGCCATTAAGAGTCATTTTAGTGCTGCATATGTATTGTTTTAGGATGCTAGTATTTAGATTTACCCTAGTTCACTGATGTATCTAACCTCAGGCTCTTTATCACAGAAGCAGTGTCAGTTATGGATTTGATCTCCTGGAGTGGGCTTTAACTCAAATCAAATGTTGATTGTTTACTCTCACAAGTTTACTTTTCACTAGTGCACTAGCATATCTTGCAGAAAGGACAGCACTGTAGATCAAAAGGTTTTTAGTTGTCTTAGTGTTTGTGTTTTCTTTTGGTAGCATGCAGATTATCTTCCTGCACCAAAGACACTAGAACACAGGGGTGAAAGCTCTATGTGGGCATCAGCTCACTTCTCCATGTTCAAAGAACTCTTTAGGTATTGTCTTTAGCAATGAGGACTTGCTAACAGTTGGTGGAGAACAAACTATCGTTTTGTCAATGGCCTCAGTTGTTTGGAGGCTCCCATGGAGCCCCTTTAACCACAACTCAATTAGATGTAAAACAATCCCTGTGCAGGAAGCTTGATTGGGGTTCAAGAGACATCCTGTTGCTTCTCTGTCTCCCCCTTATTTAGCAATTTCATTTAGATTACTTTCATGTATGTATATATTTCAGGAAGATTATACCACATTAAGGTTCCATACTACCCTTAAAATGGCCTTTTAATATTAGCAGTGTCTTCCCATATTCCCTGCCTCATNCCCCTCTTCCCTTATTTTCCCTACATGAATTTACTGTTCTAGTATCCCCATCTACCTACAGCAAGGTATTCTATTTTCCTTTCATAGGGAAATTTCCCTGTGTTCATCTAGTCCCTCACTCTACACCTAATCTCTGTGGTTCTACAGATAGTAATTTAGGTATCATTGACTTAACAGTTAATACCCACATATGAGTAAATACATACCATATTTGTCTTTCTGGGTCTGGATTAACTCACTCAAGATGATTTTTTTTTCTAGTTACATCCCTTTACTGGTAAACTTAATGATTTTATTCATTCTTCTAATGGCTGAGTAATATTCTATTGTGTAAATTTAGCATTTTCTTTATCCATTCATCTGTTAAGGGACATCTTGGTCATATCCAATTTTTGGCTGTTATGAATAGAAAGCAATGAACATGGTTGAATAAGTGTCTCTGTGGTAGGATGAAGTGTCCTTTGGGCATATGCCCAAGAGTGGTATAGGTGGATCTTGAAGCAGATTGAATCACATCTTCCTGAGAAACTGCCTCATTGATTTCCATAGTAGTTGTACAAGTTCACATTCTCACAAGCAAAGGATGAGTGTTCCCTTTACTCCATATCCTGATCAGCATGAGCTGTCATTTGTTTTATTGATTTTTGGTCATTGTGACAGATATAAGAAGAAATCTCAAAGTAAGTTTGATTTTCATTGCCCTGGTTACTAAGAGTGTTGATCTTGTTTTTCATTATGTCTCAGCCATTTGGATTTTCTCTTTTCAATTATCTCTTTAAATCTGTACCCAACTCTTACTAGGTTACTTGTTTCTTTGTTATCTAGTGTTTGAAGGTCTTTATATTTCTTGACTATTAGCCCTCAATCAGGTATCCAGATATATAGCTGGTAAAAAAAAAACCTTTCCCCATTCTACAGGCTGAAACTTTGCCCAAATCGTGATGTTCTTTTCCATGCAGAAGCTTTTCAGTTTCATGAAGTCCCATTTATTAATTATCATACTAGTGCCTGTTTGAGCAGTATTCTGTTCAATCTTTTTTCCTGTGCCAGTGAGTTCAAGGCTCTTTCCCTCTTTCTCTTCTACCAGGTTCAGTGTATTTATTTTTATGTTGAGGTCTTTGATCCACTTGGACTTGAATTTTGTGCAGGGTGATAAATAAGGGTCTATTTGCATTGTTCTGCATGCCAACATCCTGTTAGACAAGCATCATTAGTTGAAGACACATTTTTTCAGGTGTATTTCTGGTGACTTTATAAAAAACTCAGGTGTCTATAAGTGTATGCATTTATACCTGGGTCTTCAGTTCAAGTCCATTTATCAACATGGCTGTTTTTATGTCAATGCCATGCTGATTTTATTGTGATTTATCTCTGTAGTACAAGTTGCAGTCAGGGCTAGATATTCCTCTAGCAGTTCTTTTATTATTCAGTTTTTTTTCTCTTAGCTATCCTGGGTGTTTTGTGTTTCTATATAGCTGAAAATTATCTTTTCAAGATCTGTGAANAATTGGGTTAAAATTTTGATTAGGATTGCACTGAATCAGTAGATTGCCCTTGGTTGTGTGGCCATTTTTTACTGTACAAATCCTACTGATCCACAGCATGGGAGATCAATCCATCTTCTTCAATGTCTCTTCTTAACAACTTGAAGTTTTTATCATACAAGTCTTTCACTTGCTTGGTTAGAGTTACCATAAGATATTTTTATTATTTGAGGTTACAGTGAAAAGTGTTGTTTTCCTGATTTCTTTCTCAGTCCATTTGTCATATGTGTATATGCGGGCAACTGATTTTTCCTCCTTAATTTTGTGTCTACCTACTTTGCTTAAAGTATTTAAGGGGTATAGGTGTTTTCCAGTNAAACTTTTAGGGTCACTTATGTATACTATCATATCATTTGCAAATAATGATACTTTGGCTTCTTCCTTTCCAATTTGTACCTACTTGATCTACTTTAGTTGTTTTATTTCTCTGGCTGAGACTTCAAGTACAATGTTGGATAGATATGAAGAGAGTGGACAACCTTGTCTCGTTCCTGATTTTAGTGTAATTGTGTTGAGTTTCTCTCCATTTAAGTTGATTGTTGAGCTTGCTATTAACTGCCCTCATAACGTTGAAGTATCCATAATAGTTCAAGGACCTTTGTCATGGAGAGGTATTAGTTTTTATCAAAGGCCTGTTCTGCATCTAATGAGATGAAGATTTGGTTTTTGTCTTTCAATTTGTTTATGTGGTAGACTACAATTATTGATTTACACATGTTGAACCATCCCTGCATCTCTGGGATGAAGTATACTTGACCATGGTGGAGGATCTTTTTGATGTGTTCTTGGATTTCATTAGCAAATATTTTACTGAGAATTATTNCATCTATGTTCATAAGGGAAATTGGTCTGTACTTTTCTTCCATTGTTGGATCTTTATGTGGTTTGGGTATTAGGGTAACTTATGGCCTCATAAAAAATTGTGCAAGTTTGTTCTGTTCCTTTTTCGTAGAATAATCTGAGGAATATTGACAACAACTTTTCTTTGAAGTCTTGTAGAATTCAATGCTAAAATCTTCTGGTGCTGAGTTCTTGTTTTTCAGTAGGGAGACTTTCAATTTCTGCTTCTATTTCATTGGGGGTTATAGTTATGTTGAAATTGCTTGTTTTGATCTTGTTTAACTTTTGGTAAGTGNTATGTATAGAGAAAATTATCCATTTTTTATATTTTCCAATATGGTGAAATACAGAATTTTAAAGTATGTCCTTATGATTTTCTGGATTTCCTTGGTTTATGTTATTATGGCTCCCTTTTTATCTTTAATTGGACTGAATTGAATCTTTTCTCCAACTTTTAGTTAATTCTGACAGCAGTTTATTAAATTTTTTTATTTATGTCAAACAACCAGTTTTTTGTTTCATTGNTTCTTCTTATTGTTTTTGTTTGTTTTCAGGTTTGAATTTGTTTATTTCTTTTGCCCTACTCCTTTTGGATATGATTTCTTCTTTTTGTTCTAGAGATTTCAGATTTGCTGTAACACTCTTAGCATGAAATCACTCTAATTTTTTAATGTAGTCACTTGATGCTGTGAACTTTTTTCATAGAACCACCTTCATTGTGCCCTATAAGTTTGGGTATGTTATATATCTATTTTCATTGAGTTTAGTAAGTCTTTAATTTCTGTCTTTACCCATTTCTCATTCAGTAGTGAGGCATTGAATTCCTATTAGTTCATAACATTTTTGTTGTTGATGATATTCAGGTTTAATCCATGGTGGCCAAATAGGATCAAAAGTATTGTTTTGATTTTCTTGCATCTTTTGAGATTTGGTTTGTGTCTGAGTACATGATCATTTCTGGAGAAGTTCTACAAGGTCCTGAAAAGAGGGTATGTTCTCTTGTGTTTGGATGAAGTGCTGTGCAAACATCTGTTAGGTCCATTTGGTTTCTAATATCAGTTAGTTTCAGCATTACTCTGTTTAGAGTTTTTCTGGAAGACCTGACTATTGGTGAGGTTTGGGTATTGAAGTCTCCCACTACCAGTGTGTGAGGATCAATGTGTTATTTAAGCTGTAGTGGTGTTTCTTTTATGCACTTGGGTACTTGGGTGCTATGTTTTGGACATAGATGTTAGGAATTATAATGTTCTCTTGGTGGCTTTTTCCTTCGAAGAATATGCATATCCTTTCCTATCTCTTCTTATTAGTTTTGGTTTGAAGTCTATTTTTTATACATTAAAATGGCCTACTTCCTGGGTCCATTTTCTTAGAATATCCTTTTCTGTCCTTTCACCATAAAATGATTCCTATTATTGGTGATAAGGTGTGTTTCAGGAGAAGAATGGAGCTTTTTTTTCAATCCCTTTTTTTCCCCTTTTTTTTCAATCCATTCTGTTAGCCTGTGTCTTTCTATTGGAGAATTGAGATCATTGATGTTTGGAGATTTTAATGAGCAGTGTTTGTTGATCCTTTTTTTGTTTTTGTACTGTGTATGTGTGTTGTGTTTTACCTCTTCTGATTTGCTGGTCTGGAATTATTTATTCTTTGTATTTTCTTGGGTGTAGTTAACCGCTTTAGTGGTGAACCACTAGAAGATTCTAAAATCTTATGTAGGGTTGAATTTGTAGGTAGATACTGTTTAAATTTGATTTTATCATAGAATATCTTATTTTCTTCATCTACTGTCATTAAAAGTTTTTCTTGGTATAATAGCTTCTGCTGACATCTGTGGTTTCTTAAAGTCAGTCTGTAGACAAGGTCCTTCTGGCTTTTAAAGTCTTTATTGAGAAATTAGGTGTTACTCTCATAGGTCTGTCTTTATAAGTTACTTGGTCTATTTCTCTTACAATTTTTAACATTTTCTTCTTTCTTTTCTTTTAGTGTTTTGATTAATATGTGTTGAGGGGACTTTCTTGTCTGGTTCAGTCTATTTGTTAGTCTATATATTATTTTAGCTTGAGAGGCATCTCCTTCTTTAGGTTAGAATAATTTTCTTCTATGATTTTTTTTGAAAATATTTTCTGTGCCTTTGACTAAGGTTTCTTCTCCTTTCTCTATTCCTATTTTTCTTAGATTTAGAGCTTTCATATTTNCCCAGATTTCTGGATGTTTTGTGCCAGTATATATTAGAGTTAATATTTTCTTTGACTGAGATATCTATTTCTTATATCTTGTCTTCTACACCTGAGTTTCTGTTTACCATCTCTTGTATTCTGTTCATGAGGCTGATCTCTGAGATTTCTGATCAAGTTACTAGATTTTTNATTTCCAGTTTTTCCCCAGTTTGGGCTTTCTTTATTAAAAACATTTTTACTTTTCAGTCTTNAATGGTTTTATTCATTTCCTTCTACTGTTTGTGTATTTATAGATTTCTTTAGGAGATTTATTCATTTCCTCTTTACAGACCTCTATCATTAATAAAGGAAATTTTAAAATATTTATCTCATAGTTCAGCTATGTTGCAATACTAAGGAGCNACTGTGGTAGTGTTGCTGCATTCTACTAGAGACATATTGCTCTCGCTGTTATTGCTTATGTTTTTACACTGGCATCTAGGAATCTGGATTTGAATAAGATTGTACTTCTAGTTGCTGATATATGGTCTTGTCTTTATCNGGTTGGTATTTTGTTCCTTGGTTTCTGTTGCCATCTTATAAGTATATGGTGGCTGTGTATTGCCTGGTATAGAATTATTCTGGGATCCTGAAAGGTATGGCCACTGAGATTTCTATGCAAAATGTGTTTCTGAGTATTGGGATCTAACTTGTACGAGGCGGTTGGGCTTAAAGAGTTCACAAGAGGGAAGACAGCAGAGTGTTCCAACAGGATCTACTTATTCCCCAAAGAATGGTAGCAGAGAGTGAAGGGAGGCCACAGCAGGTAGTCTGCTATAGAGCGGCAGATTAGATTGATGGATTGCATCTGAAGGAGGAGAGGGAAATAAAAATGTGAAGCACACCTACTGTCTTTGCTGACCTACTTGCTTCTCTGGCAGGCTTGGCTACTGAGTGCCCAGGGTATGCATGCTGGAGTTGGAGCTTGGGATAATAGGATGAGTAGGGAGGAAGGTTGGGGAAGAACATCTGTATGAACCACTAATGGGGCAGAGAGGAGTGGAGGCCACAGGAGGTGATCTTCTACAGAGTTGGAAATGAAACTGGGGAATTGTATTTGAGAGGTAGGAGGAGGAAGAGGTGACTATTTACAAGTAGGCTCCCTGCTTCCTTGGTGGGAGTAGTCTCTAGGTTCTCGTGGAATACCATCTAGAGTTGTTGACTGGGACAAAGTAATGAGTACTCTCATATAGTACTGTTCTTTCAATAGAAGGAATATAACTTGCAAAGTGATAACTCTTCCACAAAACAGATTACAGCGATGCCTACTAGAAGATGGTGTGGAAATGTTCTTTCACCTATAAATGCTATGACATATGTAGATAATTAAACAGCAAAATGCAGTCACTAATGTCAAACCCTAACAAGACTGCATTATCAGTCATGGATGGGGAGCCATTTTGCACTATACAATTACTCGTTGGAATTATACTATTCCAGATAAGCAGCTCAGACAGGGAAGTTATCTCACTGTAGTTCTCTGTGTTAATAAAGTAATAACAACTCTTAAACCAGCCCATCAGCAAGGGTCTTTGTTGCTAAACATTTTATGTGGACTCCTTTTTCTCATATTTCTTCTACTGTTTTTTATATTTATTGTACATTTCATCTCATTGTCCTGCACGTCTTGCAAACTGTTTTAGAGAGTCAGTGATTCTTGCTGAATTGAATGGAAACATGCATATTTGTTTGTAAATAGATATATGAAAAGATGTCGACTTCATGGAGTTGCTGTGAGGAATGATTGAGATTCTGAAAGGAAAGAAGGAAAGACTGCTTGAAAAGAAAAAAATTACAATTATTATGTGTTATGATGACAAGTATTAAGAGCTTGGAGATGTACCACATTATAAAACTTGCTAGGAAAAGAATCTTATTCAATATTGAACTCACCAGTAATGATATAAATAATTGTGATATTTCCAATTAGCTTATAGACAGTAAAGAGTGACATAAGGGAGAGTGGAAATTTATTAGGTAAATTTAAACTTCCTTTGTATATAATAAGGTAAGTAATATTCAAAATTAAAAATGGTTAATTAGAAAGTGAAAATATTGACCCATTATTTCATATCCCACTACATATGCTTGTTATAGTTACACATTTGTAAAGTTCTAACAGACAATCTCACNGATGATTAAAATAAGCTGGGTTAATTTCTATTATTACAGCATTCCGAGTTGTTTTCAAAGTTATGTAGTAAATTAAGTCACATTATGATCCCCAAATAGGGTTCATAATACTATTTTAATGGGAACACAAAGATACTTAGAAGTCAATGAAAATATTTCTTATTTTCTCATTTAAAAAATGGTGAGTTTTGTTCAGATTTTATAAGGGGAAATCATTATTAGAACTATAATTTACAATTTATAATTGGTCATTTATAAATAAATACTCACAGGAATTAAAAATATCTGTTCCAAGAAGTTTTGAGAACATCAGCTATGATGTTTCCTAATGTATGAAAGTGTGGTGGCAGGCTGAGAGCAAATGTGAAGCTGTCTTTTAGAAACAATGCAGAGCAGTGAGAGAGAATAAATAGGAGGAGAAATCTAGGCTCAAAAAGAAAATGAGAAAGAACAAGGGAAGAAGGAGGAGAGAGCAAGGGACATGCCTGGAGCAAGAAGCCAGGCAGTCACCAGCCAGCCAGACATACAGAAGCAGTTAAAGTAAGATATGCAGAAGGAAGAAAGGTAGTAAGCATCGAGGCAAAAGGAGATAATGAGAAATAGGTTAATTTAAGTTAAAAGAGCCAGCCAGAAAAGGGCCTAAGCTGGCAATTCAAAACTAATAATAAGTCTCTGTGTCATGATTTGGGAGCTGGTTGGTGGTCTAAAAGGAAAAGCCTGTTACAAGAAAGTTCACAGACAAGCTGTAAATTGAAACCCATTTCTATTATTTATTTATGAAATAAAATATTTCTATGAAGAAGAAGAAAGAAAAAAGAAACAATGCAGATAAGCACCACAGGGCTGTGCTTGTTTTGACAGCANATATACTCACTCCCACACCTAACGGAGGAGCTATGGAAAGCTGATGGCTTATGAGGAAGTGAGAGTCAGTTGTCTTTAAGGGTATGGCCTCTGGTAGGTCAACCATGCTCCAGTGCCTGGCTCCACACCCATGAGTTATGGGCAACATGAATTGTATTCAGCAGGTTATTAATACAATAAAAAAGAGGACATGATTTTGGGGAGTTAGGGAAGTAGGGTGGATCTGGGAGGAGTTACAGAAAGGANGGAGTGTGGATATGATAAAAGCACATTATATGAAATTCTCAAAGAATTAACAAAAATATTTTCAAGATAGAAAGGCTGGAACAAGGGATCTAATTGGTAAATTAGGACAATTGGGCTCATTAGGGAGGATAGAGGGAGCTAAACACAATAGGAGGGAGGATGGTAAAATAGCAATAAAGATGTCTGATATAAGGATATTTTCATGTCTGTTTAAATCTTTCTCTCCTGAAATGTGGAANGTCATATTCCACAGTTGATGAGTATATGAGTGCCTCATGTCTGGACATTCTTTGATAAAAAAAAATAAAATATCAGAAATTATATGAGATAAAAATAATTATACTGAAGAAGGAAGTTAGCTATCCAACTAAGATTCTTNGCAGCATTGAGCTACTTTCTCATTCTTAGGGTGTAAAATAAGAGTTTTGATGAGAAATATGCAAATGTATATCTATTTTCTCATTTTTGAGTGAAAAATGGTTGAATTAAAGTTTTTGTCAAATTATTCTTAATTGTGATATGGTTCAAGAGTTAAACAAAGATCTGAGATCCCTCCTGGTGCAATGTGATTAACATTTCAGTGTAAGGTGAAAGAGGAGATTGCTGACAGAATAAACATTTAACATCATCATCAGTGTCCCCAGCATTCTGTCACTCAACTACACACTCTCATGTAACCTCTGCTGCTGAGACTCAGCTTTCCATCAGCATTGGTTTTACTTAAGATATGGAAATGTGCCCAGGAGGTAGGTGAAATGCAAGAGTTATCTAAAATAAAAACTTCTGAAAATAGTGATAATTGTATATAATACATGATATTATATAATAATAAGCCAGCATTGTGTGACATAATGTGGTCCGTGGGAAAATGACTCTCAAGTTCTGGTGACTATACNGAAGAATTTAAGAAGAGAGACATACTCAAAGCTTTGTTCTGTAGTGGGCAGAATTTCCAACAAATTGATCTTTGAGATTATTTTACTTCTTTTTCCAATTTAGAATATTTGCATTTTCATATTTACTTGCTTCCTTGTTTTATAAAACAGTGACTTTGACAATACTTAAAATATTATGAGCTATAAGAAATATTTGGCTTTTTCTCCACCGGCTTGGAGCAAAGTGCTCCGAGCTGGCATGTTCCGTTCCTAAAAAAGTAAAAAAAAAAAAATCTTGTAGAAATTACCAGGCTTGTCAAGAAAACAATGCACCAAATGAGACCTAAAAGGACAGAAAGACAAGAGAAGTATGGCTGGTAAATGACAAGGCAGCAAACTTAATCATACATATGAATAATGAACAGATCTGCCACCTCTGACCAAAGTAAAGGTCTAGATAATTGTCATGATTTGGGGAAAAAAAACTGAATTGCAATAGAATAAAACATAAGAAATTTATTTTCTTTTTAATTTGAGAAATATAAAATAATGCCTATGCTATAAACAATTAAATTTTTAGCTTCCCCAGGTATTGATATATTATACTTTAATTAAATCAGTGGTACTAAAGTACATTTTACCTTGCAGTTCAACCTCATGTTGTCTGTATGGGAATTTTATTAATAATGACTTTAATACCCTAGTGCAGCTAAATAAGAAAAATTGATATAATTAATTATCAGTGTTGGCCATAAAGATATTTTAATTAGACAGGTAGATGTGTTTGGTGCTGTAATGTAGCAGGTAGGTTTATATATTGATAGTTATTATAATAGAAGTATTATCTTCCTGGAATGGATACCAAACCAGCTAAATATGGTAAGAAATGGTTAAGGCAGCAACGGCTGTGTCGTGAGCTAGATTTCAGCTACTGAGGAAACACTGTTCAGCCTTCTACTTCAACTATTGAAGAGCCCAAGAGTAAGAATAATCAAGGTGGTACACTTTAAAAGTTTATGTCATTTATTTAAGAGAACACTGTATCAGAACTCCTGATCATATTCATTTCATATCTGTCAGATGGTTTATCAATTATAATCACCTATTTATCCAAATTTTACTTGAATCTCCAATATTTGGTTGTCATATTATATAAATTTCAGTTGTGAAGTTTGTGAATGACTAGGACATTGAGAACCAGCCTTATATCATTCAAGAACTCATCATATTTTTAGTGACAGATTCTCATAGCTCCCTATTGTATTTTTTTCAAGATTTGGTATTGTTCTGTATAAATTGCTACCTCTAATTATGAAGTGCTTTTCTCTAATAATGATTCTTAGGGACTTCTTTAAGGATTTATTATTGGACACACATCTAGCGGTAGTTTGAGAGAAGGCAAAATAATGTGAATGTAGAACCTCTAACTATGAAATATTGTAGAACAAGTTATACAATAATTATGCAAGTTTAGCATTCAACTAGTTGTGCATAGGGATGTGTATAGATAAGGTAAAACTGATGATGTTGAATTCCCCTGTAGAGAACAATGGCATGACTGCAATGGGAGATGTTTTGGGAGGAAAACTACTTCATTCTAACATACTTTTGAACTGGACTGAAGTTGCTGACAACCCAGGAACCTAATGAACTTGGTGTTAATACTGACTAAGATTATTGGAGATTGAGTAAAAATACAATGGCTATTGCTAGTTGTAGTAAAATCACTTCATTTTTATGCTCAGAAGAAAAACTGTTATCAGGATGTGTTTTATTATATGTATGAATGTTAAGAATGGCATGTAGAGGGGCTTGAGAGATGGCTCAGAGGTTAAGAGCATTGACTGCTCTTCCAGAAGTCCTGAGTTCAGTTCCTAGCAACCACATGGTGGCTCATAGCTATCTATGGTGAGATCTGATGCCCTCTTCTGACATGCAGGCAAACATGCAGACAGAACACTGTATTCATAATAAGTAAAATAAATCTTNAAAAAGAATGACATGAAGAATAATTGGTCACATACATTTCAGCAGAGAAGCTATTTCAGTCTTATTAATTAAAAACGTTGACACTTGTACCAATGAGAGAATTTTATTATGGAACATGTAATTCAAAGGAAAAAATAACAAGCTATAAAGACATTATGAAATATAGTGGGGAACAGGGAAAAGTGAATGTCAACCTTGGGAGTATAGAATTGTAGCAGATGAAACTCATTTCAATAAATGTAATAAAAATTTGGTCATCAATACATTGTCCTTCCTATCCTCCTATGCTTTAGGATGTGATAGAAACAGCTAGGTGGAATGGTGCAGAATAAAGTCTAACTAACTGTGTGGGTCTCTCCTATTAAACCTCTATAGAACATCAGATCCTCAAAAATGCTCAGTACNATGACATTTGGAAGTAGAATACAAGCTAATGTATGTCTCATATATTTAGTTTAAATAAATCCTGTTATGCAAATTTCCAGAGATTTATTTAAGGTAGTGTAAATGCTTTGTGAGTCTTCTGGAAATAGCATACATATGTGCCCTCAGTTTGCCTGCACTAATAATTATGATGAAGTAGGCATTTGTCCCTTAATGGTTAAGATTTTCTTCTTACCAGATGTGGTCTTTTGGAAAAGTATTCCAACCACTTGGCAGGTCAGTGAAGGAGAAGCAAACTTGTCACTCTAAGGGCCCAGCCTACTTTGGCTGTAAATGAATGACTACCTCCAAAGGTTGTCAGTCTTCTCATAAGAACTTACATTTAAGTCAAAATAATGATGCCACTTAAACTGCAGTTCATTCTGCCAGCACTTGATTAGCAAGCGACTGAGTGCAATGATGGAGAGGAAGGCAGGTCTTCATTTCATTAGGGTGTCATTAGAGCTTACCCTGGCTCCCATATTACCATCATTACTACTGCTAATTATTATTTGTAAAAGCTGATAGGATTCCTGCCATTATTGCCAATGGAGAAGATGGCATGGTCTTTTTGCTAGGAAAGATCTTCTTGATCTAAGTTAAATAAATGTAGACATTATACAAACCCAGAAATGGATAAGAATGTCTTAATTCTGAGATTTGCATGCAGAAGGTCATAATTTAGATGAGCTAACCTGTAGATAATTAAGCTCAATGCATGGAATGCATACTTTTCAGAAACATAAACATAAACATTTATATATATATATATATATATAGGCATATGACTAACCCTTCCACTTGTACATATAGCCATTGAAAAATAATAATTGCAAATCAAAGTCCACAACAATTAACCTAAATGCAAACAGACTTGACTTACACACTTTTTCTTGTCACAAATGTGATGACAATGTGCATTTAATACTCATAGCAAATGGAATTTTAGTTTCTATTTTAACCATCCTAAGTGTAGTGGTGTGAATAATTACTTTAGAGAGTCACTGGTTGAAGATCATCAACTCGTCTCTTCATTTGTCACTCTGAGCAGTTACATGACATTTTCTTGCTTGAATATGAAGTCAATGCCCACCCCACACTTTTACTAATTCTATCAAAGTAAATTTCATAGGCGTTTGAAAGAAATTTGTCATACATATTTTCCAGATATGCTTATATTTTTGTTAATTAATGGATTTTAAAGTAAGTTTTTGGTTTGAAATTTTTTAGGTACTGGATAAATGGCTCAGTGTTTAAGAGAACTTGTTGCACTTCCAGATGTCTGATTACTGTGGGTGCCTCACAATGTCACATAGACTCACACACATGCAGAGAGAGAGAGGGAGGGAGAGAGAGAGAGAGAGAGAGAGAGAGAGAGAGAGAGAGAGAGAGAGAGAGAGAGAGAGAGAGAAGAAAATAACTAAATAAAAGTAATGTTAAAATGTTCATCAAAAATGAATGACATGGTACCAACATCTCCTCAGCCACGTGAACTCCCACTTTAACATCTTGCATTAACATGGCACCCTTGCCATAAATGATGAGCTGATAGTACCTCATTAGTAATAACAAAAGTGTACAACCTGTGTTAGAGTTCACTGNGTTGTAAATTTTATAGGCTTTGACTCATATGATACATGCACACTCTTATAATATCACTGAAAGGCAGGCCACGAATTTAGAGCTCTAAATTCTACTGCATTTTGCAAAATCCATGCCCTACCTTTCATCCTTCCCTCACTCCAGCATCCAGCAAGCAGTAAAAATTCCCTCATCACTTTGCTTTTGGAAGCATGCCTTATAGTTAGAAACAGTATACAGACTTCTTCATTTGCTTTATTTCACATAGTGATATCTCTTTAAAAAGTCCCCCCACCCCAACCCATTTGTGGCTTAAACTTATTTATTGAAANTATTTGGGTTGTTTTTATGTTTCGATCAGTATGCATAAGAATTCTACAGACATTCTTCTGCAGGCTATTAGAAGGATGTAAGTTCTCACTGTCTTCCAAGGATAGTTGCTGAGTTACATATTAAAAGGATGTTGGTTTCGTGGGATCCTGACAAAGACAATGAAGCAGCCACCATTTTGCCCTCCACCAACACCAAGTGAATGTTCCTGTTGCAGCTCTCCAGCCATTCTTTGACAGTGTCACTGTTCCAGTTTTTAACATTCCAGTAGACATGTACATTTACCCCTTTGTTTTAATGTGAAATGCTCTCATGACATTTTATGAACACACTAAACTGTCTTTCATCTGAGTGCCCTCTTCAGTTGAGGTTGAGTCTTTTCAGAGGCTTTGCCTGTTTTCTGAGTTGCTTGTTGTCTTCTTACAGTTGACTTCAAAGAATTATTTGTACAGTTCTAGATATCTTTGTGGGATTTGTGATATCTAGGTAAGTATTTTGTAAAGTCTCCCTTTCACTCTCATCCGTTATATGTTGTATCCCCTCTTGATTCTTACAACATCTTTTTTTCTTTTCTTTTTCTTNTACAGGAAAGAACATTTTGATTGTAATGAAGTCTGGTTGTCATTTTTTTTCCATCTGTAGAATACGTTTTTGAAGTTTTGAAGACATAAGTGAAATTCACATAGATTTTCTCCCATGTTGTCTTATGGTATTTTAATAGTTTTAAATTTAATATTTTGATCTGAGATAAATTATTTAAAGCATTGTCCATAGTTTCATTTTAATATGCAGAAATACATAGTAATATCATATTTGAATCCTCCATTCACAAAGTATAAAGTCATCACAAGGAAAGCTGCTATGTTTAAGTCAGTGGAGAGAATATATGTAAAGCTGTTGATTGTACAAGATTCCCATTCCCAGTAAGCACATCTGGAGTCAGTTGACTCTCTCAGTGCCACTTAATATACTGACATGCAACTAAGTATAATGTGTCTCTGATTTCCTCACAGAGCTTCACAAAAATCTTATAAATGATAAAAGCATGCTGCAAATGTAAAAGAGAAAATAGGAAATCAAAAGTGTTCATTGGGAGTTATTAGATTTCCTTTACTTATCTAAGCACAGAAATAATTAAATAATTAAAATTGAACTTACATAGTTAAATAACCCAAATAAGAAATATATGCTAGCCAGGCGGTGGTGGCACACGCCTTTAATCCCAGCATTCAGGAGGCAGAGGCAGACAGATCTGGGCTACCGAGTGAGTTCCAGGAAAGGTGCCAAAGCTACACAGAGAAACCCTGTCTCAAAAAAAAAATAAAGAAAAGAAAAGAAAAGAAAAGAAATATGTGCTAATGAAGCCCAAGTGGCTTATTTATATGGCCCACTGACATATTTTAAAGTGATAAATCAATTATTTGTATTGAAGACAATGGTGAATTAGTAAGAATAAGTTAAAAATTCATAATCTTTTTGGGGTGTAGGCATATTTGTCTACTATTGAGAGATAAGAGAACACATATATAATACCTGAAATATAAATAGATATAGTTGATGAGATGTGCAAAACCTAGTAACTTATACATAGTTGCTCTGTTCCATATGATCAGCCTATGGCAATAGTCATACTGATATGGAGAGAGGACTCTCACAGAGCACTGACCATAGACAAAGAATTGCAGGAAGCTAAGGAATTCTGAAAGTGGGAAAAATAGCTCTCCCCTGAGGATGAGTTCCTTGGTTGGTTGTCTGTCTGGTGTCAAGAGGCCTATTCTGAAATCATATACATACAAAAACATTGAATTGACTTGTTTGCTTGTATTTATGTCTCTCTCTCTCTGTGTGTGTGTGTGTGTGTGTGTGTGTGTGTGTGTGTGTGTGAAACAATAGCAGTTGAAGAGGAAGGGGCCACAAATTTGAGAGGGTATTACGTACATGGCTTGGGAGGAGTTGGAAAAAGAAAAGGGAAGAAGTGATGTGATGTAATTATGTTATAATTTTAAAAAATTAAAGAAAAGAAAATTTCAACCTTCCTATGATGCATGGAAGTTATTACTGCCCACATAACAGATTTACATGTTTTACAGGTCCTACTTCAGAAAAATTTAATTGTTCTAATTGTTGATCAAGAGTTGAAATGGGGAATTTTTAACTATATAAAAGGAAACTGGGATGATTAAAAATCTCAGGTATAGACTAGATCACTGAAAATGGTATGAATTATAAAGTAAGCTTGACATGGCTTTTATAGCATACTTAAGTATATCTCAAAAACCCCATAATGATCTAGGGAGATGGCACACTCTCTGAACTCATTGCCATAGAAACATAAGGACCCACATTGATCCATAGAACTTGTGTTAAAAAGCCAAAAGGACAGATCTCTCAGCACTTGCTTGCAATCCAAGTGCAGGGATGATGGTGTAGGAAAATCCTTGGTGTTTCCCAGCCGCTAATCAGCAAGTTCTGGGCCTGTCTGATAAAACAAAATAGATGGTGCCTGAGGAATGACAATCAAAACTGACCTACAAGTTACACACACACACACACACACACACACACACACACACACACACACACACTTTTGAATACCGCAGAGCAAGAATAAAGCCAAAAGTGTTTTCTATTTGATTACTTCAATCTTTTCCACTTCATTCTCCTTTCAATTCTGACAAAGCATTCTTTTCCTCCTTTCTCATTTTTCTATCCTTCTCCTCGCTCTCCTCTCTTCTCATTTCTTCTATCACACACATACACTCTAAAAATGTGATGTTCAGACTGGATAACTTCACTGGTAAATTATTATATAGCCCAGACAATATAAAGTACAAATATTAATACATCAGTATAGCCATGTGGCACAACAATCCACCGACTCTTAATATATTCCATCTCTTTATGTAATCTTTTCCTGTTTTCTTGGCAAGCAAACATTGTGCTCTATACAGCTGTCATTATAGAGCACTGAATATATCAAATCATCACAGTTCAACTTCTAAATCCATCTGAGAATTTCTTGAACTTGGTTTATAAACGCCTGAAGTGAAATTTTTCCAAAATGTTCAAAGTTGTGGTTTGAACACTGTAGTAGATGAGAAATCACCTGAGTATTGACAAATTATTTGAATAAATANAATGTGCTACTTAAGTGATGCCAAGAAGCCCTTTTCCTGATGTGCAGGTGGAGTGTTGTGTTAGGGAATGAAACCATGTTCAGGCTGAAGGCTGTGTCTTGGCCATGTTGCTACTCTGGACCAAGTTTCCCTGAGCACATGGCTCTCTCCTCTAAGTGTGCCTGCTTTACTAGCATCTCATCTGATCTATCAGGGCCTATAGCATCCATAGAGACAAGGCAACACACAGCCGGGGCTNGAAAAACACCAGCAATGGTGCCTTTGCCCGTGCAATTGAAGAAAAGTTGAGATAGGATTGTGAGGAAGAGTTGNTTTCATTCTGTAAAGGTCTTAGGTATAGCCATGTTTTAACAGGATTCCCAAATTGCATTTGAAAAGCTGGCAGACTTTCCTTCATAAGGCTATTTACTGACCTTGCCCTTTTGATAACATTACTATGTGTTTGTACTGAAGTCTATTATTAAATGAATAAATAGTAGGAAAATGAAATATTAGATTAAAAAAAAGTTGGACCTTCAAATGACAAACAAATGTGTTTTTTTTTAAAAAAAAAAAGTCTTGCTGTTTGAATGTGGCTCTGCGGGCTTCTGAAAGACCATAAATGATGTCAAAGAAAATCTGCAAAACATAGATAGGGATGTTCATTATGTGGCTCTGTGGGCCTCTCAAACAACTAGTTTATGGAAATATGTTACAGGTTTTCTCTGCCAGGTACAAAATTACATCCTACATATTAGCATATCTCTGTCTACAAGAGAAGCTACCGATGGAGTTCTGCTTTGGCAATCATAACGCGGTTAAAAAAAAGATCCCAGTATCTCCAATGCCTTTTTGTCTCTTGATCAGTATAATGTCTTTAACTTTCATTCTTTTTAATAAACTAAATCCCCTCTGATAACATAGTGCAAACCAAAAATGAAACTTTCTTACTCAGATAACAGCAAGCTACTGTGTGATTTGGCAAATGAGAAGGATGGCTGCTGAAGACTGCCTTCAGAGTCTGTTGGCTGTATGCTGTTTCTGAATGGTGGCTGATGGAAAAATCAGGGCTCAATTTTATGCCGATTTTGTGCCCCAGTTAGCAGTGCTAATTGGGGCACACAAGTAAATTGCACTCTGCCCTGTGGAAGTTTTCAGTTAGCCAACTAAATCAGAAAATCATTGAGAGCATTAATCCATCGTGCAGNCACTACTTAATTAGGTGCAAAATCTATGCTGCCTCCAGGAAGGACAAAGTTCAGACATAGGATTTCAGTGATCAGTTGTTTGGAAACACATATAATATATTTTATATATGTTACTTTTTATAATAAGCAGGCTGAGTTTGGAAATATGTATGTCTTTTTGTGGGGTAAGGCCACTAGGAATCAACAGTTTAAGTGTTACTAAAGGTGACAGGAGAAAAGGTCGTTTGATTTCTCTCACACTTCAAAGACAAATTTTCTAGGGGAAAATAAAATTATTTTACCTATAAAACATGTAAATTACAGGGATAAATTTAAGAGTAAACTTTCCACATTTCATAGTGCCAAGCTCTTGTTTGGGTGGAGCTCAGTGCCAAGTATTAGAGTCATGTAGATATGACAGTTATTTTCATCTATCTGTTTTTACAATATTTATATTAATTACCTGAGAATTCCATACAACGTATTTTGAGGATACTCATGTCCAGCTCACACACTTCACCACTCAACACCCCNACCTTCCCATCCTTCCCAATGCATTTGATGTTATTTTTTTTCTCTCCCCACTGGTGAGTCTTGAAACTGGAACATGCCTTGGTGTTGTCAATATATCATGTCTGGGTCACATTAAAGGAAACCGACTCTTTTTGGGCCAGTAGCCATAAATGCCTGTAGCTTGGCTATTATTTAGGATTATGTGCCCACTTTGCCCACTCTATGACTTTTCCCATCTTGAGCTTGAGAAGGTCTTATGCACACTTTCATAATTGCTGTGAGTCTGTAAATACGTCTGCCCTGTAGTGTCTGGAAAACAGTATTTCTATAATGTGCCCTGATGCCTACTTAATACTCAGGAACTATTTTTAAATGAGTAAGTGAAAGAGTACAGGCATAATGCCTATGCAAAATTTATTTGAAACTAGGTTTACATTGTGTTTTAAAAATAAAATAATTTGTGTAGTGNATATGTTGCAGTGTTGCTGGTACTTACTGTACTTTTGTCTTTGGTAAATGTCTTAATAATTANGACCTATTTTTTANTTTTTAAAATATAAAACAGTAGTTTGAAGGATGTTGCTTTAAATTATTTCCCAAATTCTGTCTTAAATACATTTTTTGAGTTAAACTTGATATCAATATAGTTCTCTAAAATTAAAATTTTATCTTTGAAACAATGTTGTTGATAGCTTTATATTGTGACCTTGGAATTTACAGTGCATAGATGGTTTTATNGTATATAAATATTCCTTATAATTCTAGAATTGCTAACACCATAAGGAAACAGATTTTAACAAATATCATTGCAAGAACAGAGCCATATTTCTATCAATGATTAAATATTTTAATTAAATGGACACAAGTATAATTATTAATGCAGGGAATATTTGACAGTTTTAGAAATAATTTTAAATTCTCAATATGAGGGTCTAGCTTCAGTGTTGTCCGAAGCACTGTCACTTTAATGCTCCATGAATCAGCATTCTCTCTACTGGTCTTACACTGTCTNGCATACAGTTTCTCTTAGCTTCATAAGCTGTTGCTTTGCTGGCTCATTATCTTCCTCTGATTCTTTAGAACCTGAGCCCTTTTTACTTTCTGTTAAAGAAGGCACTATAATCCATGGTACCCTCCCCTCATTCCAGTTCTCAAATTCCAAATTATAGTTTCTAAATCAATGTGCAAACATTACCTCAAGATCAGGAATTATTTATTCTGTAAGCTAACTCTTTACATCCAAAGCTTGACTTCACTGTGTCCATTTCCAATTCTGTTGCTTGTATAGCCCTTTCTNTGGTTCTTTTTTTNATTCAATTCCGGCTTCCTTTCCTGTATCCTTTCCTTTAGGAAGAATTGTTGGTCTTGTTAATTTCCTTTTTTATCCTCCCACAGATTTTAGACTCTATTTTTTTAACCTTTGATGATTTCCTGGGTTCTTAGCTCTGAACTCTTTATACCATGCTTGGCAATGTTAACCTATCATGTTTCTCTGCTTCTGATATTAGGCCCTCTGTAATATCTTCATATCAAACTAGATTTCTCTATTTTATGGAATATTGAAGATTACATCACACTTCTGTGGTTGTCCAATATTGCCTGTAGATACAATTCCAAAATTGTTTTTGTACCATTTCATATTCCACAGAATGGATTTAACCTGAATTACTGACACATAATTCTCATCTTTCCCATAAACAATTAAGAAAACTGAACTTTGGTGTGACCTAATAAGCAATCCAAAAGCAATGAGCTCTGAAATTTTCATCTTGGTTCATTTCTCCTTTCTGGCTTTNGCTTATCAAAAATATTTTATAAAATATGTATTTATTGTTATTATGTAATTGTGTGTGTGGTATCTGTGAGTGTTCATGTGTTCATGCACAAATGGCAAGGGCATGTGTGGAGGTCAGAGGATAACTTTTAGGGATGAATCCTTTCCCTTTGGTTTCTTGTAATTGAATTCCAGTTATCAATCAGGCTTCTGTGACAAGAGCTCTTACCTACTTAGGCATCTTGCCAGTCCTGGCCCATCACTAGCTCATTCTTTCTTAAGGACTGTAGAAATATTACCTATTTTATAAGACTCTGGAGTTTATATTTTAAAAGACTGGAAGGTGGTATAGTTTGAGCAGATACATTTTTTTCTCACTGTCTACTTTATTTAATACGCAATTTGTAAACAAACATGACAGCAACAACTGAGTAAGCACACAATGTTCAGAGAGCTTTAAAAATCTACAGTGTTTAATTCAAGTTAAGCTGGGCTATAAGTTGATATCACTGGTGCTATCTCTTTTATATGCTGCCAGTTGTTTCACACAGTTTCAGAAGTCTAAGCCTAATTGACTAACTGTGATGATCATNAGGTCATATTGTATCTGGAATGGCTGGCAATGGCAATCATCCATCTGAAACTATTTTGTCATTTGAGTCAAGATTAGAAGGCTCTTCCTAGCTACTTAGTTCCCTAATTATCAGGTTGAGTGCCAGTACGTATTACTGAAATGTATTGGAAGTATTAAAACTCCAGAATATACAATGCTTTCTTTTTCTACCTTCTACGTGTGTGAAACTATTCACCAAAAATGGCAACAGTTTAGTTCCTGCAGATGACATGTTCTTAGTGACAGTGTCTGTCTAAATTTTCACAGGGAATGGGTCATTGGTACTCACAATGCTGAAGCTGAACAGTATATGGGGTTTCTGGTACACTTGCCCCATAAAACACACTGTGTTCTCTTATGTGTGGATACTACTTATGTGAGATTTCACACATGCTGCACTATATTATATGCATTTATATACATGTATTTTTCTAAAATGTTTCCATACGTTTGTGGAGAACACAAACCACACATACAGCAAAAAGCACTTATAAAGTAATTGGACATCGTCAGTTTAATAACTGTTATCTGAAGAATAAAGATATCCTCATGAGATTTTAGTATCCCAAAGTTTTTCTTTGCTTAGCCCACTAAATGACAGCTATTTTGCTGTTGTAGGAGACCAGGACTTGATCTTTAGGAAAGTAGAGTTTGAATCTCATCCTTGCTCATCTCCACATTTGAGAGCTTTGGAAAGTTTAGGAATCTCTCACACCTTCACTCATTCATATATTTAAATGTTCCATTTTCTATATGTCTACAATAAGGATAATTTTTTCCAGAAATGGGTCAAGAAGATTCTACAGAAGGTCTTACAATAACTTCCTAGATGTGTGAGCATGTTATGGCCATACCTTCTCACCCAACTATCAGCAATTTTGTTTAATTAATGTATGCTATACTGGAACTATTTTATCAATAAGGCCCTGAAATCTCATTACTAACAAGTCCACAGTGAGCTCTTTTATGCAAGTCCCAAAAGTTAGACAGACAAAATTGGAGTATTGATGATCCATTGCTACTTTAAGGAATTTGGGCAAATCTTTAATTTGTCAGTATTCATTTTTTTCACTTGTGCATGAGAAAAGTAAGATTTAATTGATAGATTCCTGTTCATGTCAAAATATTAATGTGTTTAAACTGTACAAACATGTTTTGTGTATTATATATATGCATATATGAAAATAAACTGTAGATAGTGATTTCTTCAATTTCTATCTAACCTTAGAGCCAGGTAGCTTTGAAAGAGTGAACGGTTACTATAATCTCTCTTTTGTTGTAGTAAAATAATAATGACCCTGTAGTCATTTATAACGTGCCCTTTATATTATCAATAGTTTTAACTGCTGTTTTCAATTTTTACTTTTTAGAAAACTGTGCATGTATGTGTGTATGTGTGTGTGTGTGTGTGTGTGTGTGTGTGTGTGTGTGTGTTCATCTACTAGCCATCTCCTAAAACCAAAATCTTACTCATTGGAAACATGGGTAAAGAGTTTTATAAGTTTTGAAATTCTGTATATTTTGTCATGAGCTGCATCTTTCTGATATCTATTTGTCATAATCTATCTGATATCTATCTGTCATATCATCTATCATAATACTTATCTAAAAGAAACAATAACAATTTAGATTTTTGAAGATTACCTTTGTGTTTCTGCATTTTCCCAACCACATTCNGGAAAGATAATCTGTATAGTGAGTGTTTATTTTCCTCTTTCTTCTCAGTAGATGCAAAGTATTTCTTCCTCTATGGGAGCACGCACCCCGGGGTCTTCTTCAGCGAGGGCAACTTTTTCATCATTAGCTCTCAAGAAATTTCTGCTAAGTTTCAATGTGTAAGGCTTCTTTGCTTCTTTGTCTCTTCTTCATTTTCACTTGCTGTCATGTGAAACACCACTAGATGGTGATAAAACCATAAGCTATGTATTTTGATTTTATTTTTAAAAAAATCAGGTTTCAAAGGAGAGTTCTTACAAAATTTCAAAGGCTGTTTCCTGCCCATTTTATTAACCAGAGAAAAAAGTGAGAAAAATAAAATACAGCAGTATTTTCCATGCGGTTCAATTGTCTTTATGACATGGAATACCTTTTGGCCCTGAATTGTTTTCCAATGTGCTGCTTTCAAAATTAAGATGTTTTGTCAGGATAAATATCAAGGAAAATGGTTATGAATCATCCTGGCAAGTTTTAATGCAGATCAGAAAGTAAATTAATCCAACTCTGTCTGACTCATCATGTCTTTTTCTTCTTCAGATACAAATGAAGAGTAAACAATGCTTTGGCAATTTTTAGGTTAATCATGTGGGACTGATTACTCAAGAATGCTATTAACATTTAGTCAATTTATACCCTTCAATATGACAAATTAAAATTAATGTTGCTGTTTTTAAGATATCAAATGGGTCATGATTTTCAGAAAAATGAGAATTGCAATAGAGAGACAATATAGCATCGTCCCTAAGACCAGTGAATCTGGTGATGTAAAATGCCCACTTAAATCTCTCCAAGAAAACAGTGAAATAATTAAGCAAACTCTGATTGAGTCCATGTCTGCCTTTACTTTAAGCGGGTTGCCTTTTGAAGTGCAACGAAGAAGAATAATCAATTGTCAATGATTCCCTGTGGAGCAGCTGTGGTTAAATCTTGCCAATAGCTTAATAACAAAAGAAAGATATTCTTTCTTAGATTGAGTATGTTTGCCTGATGAAGCTCTATTTGATATTTTTTCAATGTTTATAATCAGTTGTTCCCTTTAGTATTCATTTAATTAGCTCATTTCAATACTCTTACTTGATGGCATATGTATGTAAATATATATTTGAAATCATCATTCCCTTTATTTCCAAAGTAATTGATGTAATGAAAATATGTAGCTATTAACTTTGAATCAGGTTGAAAACAATACAAAGAACACATTTTAATATAAATTATGTTATATGAAATGTTCCTTTTTTTATTTTGCACAATTAAACATCTCCATGATTGTCTACCTGCCACCTTTCCACATGCACATATGCCAAAGTTTTCCCAGCTCCCCAGAGTGTACTATCTTCAAGATGCATTTGATAATGATTAGTATAATCTGAGTGTCATAGTCATTGACCTTTCTGGACTGTCAAAGTCACAAGTCCTCCCTGAGAGATATTCTACGTTTTCTTCCCAGCCTGTCTAGGAACAGTATCCATTTTAGCATGATCTATGTGATGTCATGGTCAGTGGTGAGTGATGTCATCTTTGACCTGACGTGACAGACTCAAGCATTTTTAGAGCCCTTCAGTTGTCTACATTTTCAGTTTTACTCTTAAACTTAGGAGGGAAGCTTGGAGTGCCCTTTTGCTTAAGGTGGTGGTTAAAGTTTTCCATAAAGACTCTGCCAAGCAGCAAAGCTTTTCTGAAGAGTACTGCTCATCTTGCTCAAGTCTGTTCAGTTCTGAATAGATGGGTAATATCTAGGTACAAGGTAGAAATTGAAGCAGTTTGGATTCTCCTTGAAGGGTGCATTCTGCTNTATGCTCTGTTGACACAAGAAACACAGCAGGAGAATACTGCCAATGACAACTTATCCAAACATAGTATTAGGAAGTTTCAGAGATTTTATTCATTTCAAAGAAGTCATATATTTCTATGTTACAGGTTTGGGAAAACTCTATTTTATGTCTCCATAGACTACCTGTTCCAGAAATTTTACATAAATAGAATTATACAATATACTGTCTTTTGTAACTTGCTTGTTTCACTTAGCACAGTGTTTTCAGGGCACAATGAAGTACATTTTAGTATTTCATCCCTTTCATGGGTGAGTAATACTTCACCATATAATACAAAATTCCAAATGTTTTTCTTTGTTCATCTGGTCATAAATAGAAATGGTTATGTGATTCTATATGGTGCAAATGCTTATGTTTATGAGTATTTTATTATTTTATTATTTTTATTTTATTGAAAATAAATGTTTCCATACATTATATTCTATATTTTAACTTTGGAGTGTTCATAATCAGGAATTGAACTGTTGAATCTTATATTCTCACCAGCAATGAAACAAGAGTTCCGGTGACTCCCCATCCTCACAATACCAGCAAAATTCTTTGCTTTATAGACAAATCTGTGATTGTTATTTACTTGTCACCTTAAGACCACCGAAGCCAATAGGACTTTATTAAGCACACGACTGAGCTTGTGTGTGAGTGTGCTCCTACAAAACAACAGATAAGGGAGGAAGGCTTTCCTAAATGTTAGTGCAGTGTCACATGGGCTATGGGGCTGAATGTGACAAAGGGGACCAGAAGAGAGTTTGTGAACCCAGACATCATCTCACTCCCTGTACCAAGACTCCTCCTTGACACCTCCTAGTCTTTGCAGACAGAGACCTAGGAAACTACAAACCCAAACGCACCCTCTTCTAACCTGCCTGCCTCAAATACTTTGTCTCAGTCCTGAAAATTCTGACCTGAACACCATCCTGCTATTTATGAAGTGGTATCTCATTGTGATTTTGATTTGCATTTCCCCAATGACTAATTATATTCCGAATCTTTTCATGCAGTTATCATGTATTTGCATATCTTCCTTGGAGAAATGTCTATTGAAATCACTTGCCCATTTTCCAAGGAGTTTTTCCGTTGAAACAAATGCTTTATGTCTTCCTGATGTGAGTCTATTATGAAATAATTGTTTGAAAATACTTTTCCATCCAGTGGTTTGTTTTGTTCCTTTTTGATAGCACAAAGGCTTTAATTTTGATGAAGTTTAATTAATCTATATTTTCTTTTGTTCTTTTTGGTGTCTCATCTAAGGGAACATGGCTTAACCCTGGGCCATGAAGATTCATTTCTATATTTTCCTGTAGCAGTTATACACTTTCAGTAACTAAATTAATAAATAGATTGTATACAGAGGGTCTTCTTCTTTGGTGTCCTCCATCTTCTCTGGCTCTTACATTCTGTTTGTCTCCTCCTCAACCATTGCTCCTTGAGCTCAGAGGGGTGGGACTTAATGAAGACATCCCGTTTAGAACTGAGTGTTTCAAGGTCTCTCACTCTCTGCATAACGTCCAGCTGTGGTTCTCTATATTTGTTCTTAGCTCCTTCAGGAGGAAGCTTCTCCACTGATCATTGAACAAGGCATTGATA